>PVKE010017001.1:0-31281 GCA_004027555.1 Craseonycteris thonglongyai
GAGCGGGGGGACAGTTGTGGGGGGAGGTGGGAGTGGGCACTAGATATAAGGTGATGGAAGGGGAACTGATACTGAGTGATGGGCACATAATGCGATGCATGAATGATGTGAGGTGGACTTGTACATCTGTAAACTGTCTAATTGTTACCAACCAATGTAACCTCATCAAATTTAACAATAAATTAAAAAAAAAAAAAAAGAATGTGAAAAAAAAAAATAAAGTTGTTGTGGGCCACATGTGACCCACGGGCTGGACAAGCTCATACATGTTCCCAACAAGTAGTGTTTAATCTACTTAAATATGTAAACAACTCTTTCCAGCCAATACTTAGACCTCTTAACTCCAAAAATGTGCCTTGCAGATGCCGTTAGAGAATGATACTTTACATTTGAATAACATGTTTCCCACCCCACAGTAGTGTGGGGATAAGATGGTTGGTACCGTAGTACCTGCAGAATGGTGTTTTCTTTTTCCTTTGCTTTTATTTCATAAAGTTTTCCTCAGCTTACACAGAATTTATTTGCTTTGGATCTTTTGGTTTCTTTTAAGGAGCAAATCATCAAAGATGGTAACTGAAGTTCCCTTAATACGCTTCCTTGATCACATTTCCCTCTGTCAAACCACTAACCTGAAATTTTTGCGTATCATTCTTGTCCACACAGTAATATTTTACTATACACATAGTAATAGTATATTGTGAATTTTGCATGTTTTAAAATGTGAAGTGTGTCTTTTATACAGGATATTATTTCTCTAGTTCTCCCTTCAAGAAGTCTTAGTTGGAAGCCTCCCTATTTCCAAATATGTACCTTGGAGCACCTTACATATGTGTTCCAATAACTGGCAAATATGCCCCTAAAAGCCACCTGTTCTGTGTGACTGTATATGTATACGTGTGGACACATGCTTTTAGAAGAAAAACAAGTCTAAGGGAAGAGATGAGGTGACCAAGTACAGGTGAGATTGTGTTACTGTGTTCTCTCTCGCTCAGTGTGTCTATGTAAATTATGTGTCTCAAACTGAGTGGGTGTGTGGGCGTGAGATGGTTTTTCTTGTATACCGGTATTTTGAAAATGGAGAAATGTTAAAAAAAATCTGGAATTCCTAACTTTGAAAAATTCAAGATTTAGAACATGACTTGGGTTTCCACAGGCAACAAAAACTGCGATTCAGGTAAGATTCAGTCTTACCTATTAGCTACCTGCACAATCCTTGTGTTCATCTGAATTCATGATCCTCAGTTTAGGTACTCATCACATGTTACTAATACTGAGTACTTGCCCTCTGCTGGACAGTAGGGTGTGAAGGTGGGGTAAGAGCCCATTTTCTAGGAAGTGCAAAATAAAGACATTGTACCTAGTCAACAGATAGCTCCGCCCAGAATGTCCAAAACATGGTCACTTGACACAAAGTTTGAGGAGCAATGAAAGCTACTTTTATGGAGTAGTCAGGACATTTATATACACTGTTTCCTTTCCAGAACAAACTTTCAAACTTCAACAGAGGAGGAGAACTTTGAGAAATACGAGTAAATTTGTCCAGGCTTACTGTGATCAAGCCAAGTCTTGATCCCAGACTTGGGCCTTTCACTGCTGTGCTGCCTTTGAGAAAAATGGGAATGACACTGGAATGAACTTAGTGGCGTTCACTTCAGTAACAAGGACAGCTTGGGACTCACTCACTGAGTACTGGGAGTTGAAATTGCTTCTACTTTCAAAGTTTTGGCATCAAGAATAATATATCTAAAGCTTATTACACACTGCATTACTTGCTAGAAGTTGGGGTGTGGCAGCAGTATAGTTTCAGAATTTAAGGTATCTTGAAATTCAGGATCTTTATAGCTGGCCTTCCAATCAGTTAACCTAGATGAATGGCTGTATAAATGGTACTTAATATTATAGTTTCAATTGCTAAGCATAAGTAGCTTGGGGAAGAAGCATATCAAAGTGGTTATGAGCCTGGGGTCTGGAGTGACACTGTAGGTTATGATTTTGGCTCAGCCACTTTACTAGTTATGACCTTGGGCATTTATTGCACTGTGCCCAGCTTTCTCCTCTAAGGATACTGAACATGCCTACTTCACTGCATATGAAAGGGACTAAGAGTACAGCACCTAAAGCAGAGCTTGGCATAAGGCAGAAATGTAGCAAATGTTAGCAATTATTATTTTTGTACAAATGAAGTGGAAAATTGGGCAGTTGTCGGATTATTTGGGTTAAAAATAAAACAAGATATCCAGGCAGTGGGGCATTTGGTTTAAAAGATAACTTTGAAATCATTACCCAGTTCTGTAGCTGAAGGCATTAACTGACTATATGCAACAAGGCATCTATAGAGGCAACAGGATATGCAGTGTGAATTTCAGAGTAACTTGGATTCAGATCTCAGCTCTGCCCTTGACAAGATGCGTGCCCTTGAACAAATGATGGAACCTCTCCAAAGTGCCTCTTTCTCATCAATTGCACATTCTGATATTCACACTCCTCTTTTGTAATCTTGCAAGGTTGTGGTAAGGACTGTAAGAAATTTTAAAGAATCTCGCATAGTTTCTGGCACATAATGAACATTAAAATTGCATTTTTACTTTGTCCCTTAATCATATGTCAAAAAGATGGCAAGATTTTAAGTTTTAATAGATGCTTAACGGCAATGGATAATCAAGTTAGAAAATGTATTGGTACTTTAAAATGTAAAGAAATGGCCTATATTTGAAGGTTAGCAACCTGAGTTAAATGTGATATAATTTTGCTTTTGATTTTTGATTTTCTGAATATGATGGTAACACTGATTGATTGTAGAGGCTTGGATATAATTGTCAATTATTTTTTTTAACCTGGAGACGATTTTTTTTTTTTAAATTTAGCACTTTTTAAATTTCTTTTATTGTTCGTGACAGAGAGAGAGAGAGAGAGAGAGAGAGAGAGAGAGAGAGAGAGAGAGAGAGATGCAGAGACAGAGAACTGAACTGGGGGAGCTCCCCAGTTCAGCATATGGGTCTGCACAGGCCGGGGCCGGGACACGATCCCTGGTCCCCTGCACTGCGAAGTGAGCGCCCAACCCACGGAGCCATCCCGGCTTCCCCGTGGAGACGATTTTTGAAATTGTGAGAATAGTACCAAAACACCCATAAACCCTTTAGACAGCTTTATCAATTAACATTTTGCCCCATTTGCTTTATCATTTACACTCTACATGTACACACATAAAATAATACACATTTTATATCCATGCACACATGTATATATACATACATGCATATAGATTCACTCATAATGCACATGTATACACGTACAATACACATATGTACCCATTCACAAATGTGCATATATAACTATACATGTATGTATACCCACATTTCATTTTCTCTTTAAACCAGTGAAGACTGAGTTTCATATAGCATACATATATTTTACCTAACCACTTCAGTGTGTATTTCCTAAGAATAAGGTTATTATGCCCTTATAGTACCATATTATAATTTAAATTTTAGTAAATTGAACATTAATATAATGCTTTTGTTTCCCAAATTCATTTTTCACATCCAAATGGCTGATATCATTTATAGTGCTTCTCCTCTCCAGCACAAGATCCAGGCTGAGATCACATGTTGCATTTAATTGTCATTTTAGTTTTCTTTAATTTTTAGCCTTTGTCTTTCATTACATTGATGTTTTTGAAGACTACACAGTCACCCTTCACTTCCACCTTTTAAAACCGAATACTCATCAGCTGGGGCGTTCTTTGATGCTTCCTCATTTTTTCTGAGACTAATACAGAAGTGACATGTCCTCAGGATATCTGCCCAGAGGCACAGGAGGTTCTGCATTTCATTTGTGAATAGACACAGTGAAAGGTGGGGGAAAAGGACTGCACTTTGTGGCTAAGGCTCTAAAAATCAGACTTCCTGGGTTCAAATGCTCTTTGCCATGTAACCTTTACAGTTTTAATGTTGTGTCTCAGTTTCCTCATCTGTGAAAAAGAGAATTTCAAAGAAGTGCACCTGATACCCACCTCATTGTTATTTGAATTAAATGAGTTCATAGATGTAGAGGTCTGAAAACTGACTCATAATTAACACCATATGAGTACTAGCTATCATTATTGATCCTTGATTCTCCCACTATATTGGGAAGTTCAGTGAGAAAGTTTCAGAAATGCTGAAATTCTCTGTGCATTGTTTCAGCTTTTACAGGTAGGAATGTAAGGCTCGTGAATCTAATGACTGAGCTCTCCTTATTCCTGACATCTCTATCTGGTCTTTACAAGATATGTTGCAAGCACACCTAATTTCTCCAGAATAGATTTGAAAGACATCAGTAGTATAAATTCTCATGTCACATAGCTGTCCGGCCTCCAAGAGAGAAGATCAGAGTCACTCCTATCTGCAGGCGTCTGGAAGCGTGTGCTGTTGCCATGGCTCTGCCTTTGAGAAATGGAGCAGAATGCATTCTTTTGGGATCTAGTGGTCACTACTGAAGGGACTACTATCACGGGATAAAACAGATTCATTTTATTTTGATAAATATTTAAACACTTGTGGAAAATATTTCAAGCTTTCTTGTGTAAAAGGTGCTAATTTCCAAATCATTTCTCAGGTATTGTGATAAAATTTGAAGTTTCTCTCAATGTGAGATTGCAAGTGTGTTTGTGTAGAACCGTGATAGTGTGTGACCTGCATACTTTTCTCTCTTGTCATTTGGGACTCAGCTTCTTTTCTGCAGGTAGAGGAAACATGTCAAAAGCAATCTCATTCTTCTCTTTCTTCATTTGCTTAGAGACTCAATACTGATATACATCTCTAGGAATGTCAACCTTATTTTAGGAAAGGATTTATTGAAGAGCCTGTATGATGTAACGTGTAGAATTACGGGACCCTGGCCGCCCATGAATGTTTTTCTCACCAGTCTACAAGCACACCACCCATTTCCTACCTGCCTTGACTCCTCTCTAGAGTCATTAGTGTTAGGACAGTAAGGTGAAGGGAAGGAAAAGGCGATCAGCCAACTGTGCTTATCAAGAGGAAGAACTGAACAAGGAAAGATGGATCATAGGTCATTTATGTATTTCCTTCAGGGTAACTGTAGTAATTTCCTATTGCTTTTGTAACAAATTATTATAAATTTAGCAGCTAAAAACAACACAAATTTATTATAGTTCTGGGGGAGGTTAGAAGTCTAAAAGCAGTCACCATGTTTAAAGAATGAGCAGGGCTACCTTCTGGAGGCCCCAGGAGAGATTGTTTCTTGCCTTTTCCAGCATCTAGAGGCTACCTGCTTCCCTGGGCTGGTGGACCCCAGTCAGCCATCACATATTCCCTCACTGTGACCCTCCTGCCTTCCTCTGCTAATGACACTGATGACACCGGACCCACCTGGCCAATCCAGGATAATTTCGCCACCTCGAAGTCCGTCACTCAGAACATCTGCAAAGTTCTTTTCATGTAACATGCACAAGTTCCAGGGATCAGGATGTGGACATCTTAGTGGGCCATTATTCCGTGGACCGCAGGCAGTTATTTTCTCGGTTTGCGTTCTTCAGGTAGAACTTGACCTGCAGCAGAGGGGACAGGAGATTCAGATGTAAACCAGTTAGTAACGGGTGTCCCAAAATTCATGCAAGCTTGGAATTTTGCGTCATTTGTGTGGTAAAGTGTTGGCAACGAAAAAAAAAAGACAGCGTGACAGCCGACAGTTCAGGGTTATTAAAAATGGAGTGCTACACGAAAGAACAATGCGTTTTCATTGTTGAGCAATGAAAATTTACCATTTTTAATTATAAACCTGTGTTTTCGATCAAAATTACTTCTTGCGTGAATTTTGGGACACCCTTTACATCCCACTGGTTCAGAGAGAAATGTGATCCAGTCAGAGCTACAGAATAAAACTTTACCTTTTAACCGGATTTCAGTTTCTTCTGGTTTAATCACTCCCTTTCACTCAAGGTTCAAGTCGTTATTGACATGATTCTCACCTCAGATCTGCTGCTCATCCTTGGGTCTCAGCAACACTGCACCTACTCAGGCAGCTCCTACCCTCCACTGTGTCACCCCCCGTAGCAGGGCCACTGCTGCTCAAGTCAGGGCTACTTCCTGGGTTCCCAGCAGGAGCCCGCAAATCCTTCCATATGCCAGATTGTTGGATGGAGACCCTTCCCCCACTCTGGCTCTCATTTCTCATCTCTGGAGGCTGCCACCTGTTGGGAAGGGGCACGTCAGAAGCAGTCTCCAAACACTGACAGAAAGCAGAGCGTTGGCTTTCTTCCTCATCTGTCTGAAAATGTTACTTTCTTTCTCTCCTCCTCCCTTCTCTCCAGCTCATGTATCTTTCCTGCGTTCCAGGCTTGGGAGGGCTGTCCACAAAAACTACAGCCATGGTTAATACAACGAGAATGGTGACATGGCTGGATACGGTCCAGACAGCCCTTGTATATAGCAACCATGTCATACATTCATTCCACACCTCCAACGAGTATGTCCCCACGCCTGCACTTACAGCATCCATGTTTTCCCGTCCACATCCATAGACCTTGGACTTGTCCTTAATTCTTTTCTTTCCTTCACATGCCACAGCCAATCTTACCAAAAACTTCTGTTGCCTCTACTTTCAAAATGCCCCCAGAATGCAGTTACTTTGCACCATCTTCACTGTTACCACCCTGACCTGAGTCCCCTTCATTTCCCTCATGATCTCCATAGTCTTTTTACATATCTCCTTGACTCTACCCCAGTCTCTCTTCAGCCTGTTCTTAGAACAGGAATCAGCGCCTGTTAAGTTGGATTATCTCTATCCTATACTTATGATGCTAAACCAGGGGTCTCCAACCTTTTGGCTTTCCTGGGCCACAATGGAAGAAGAATTGTCTTGGGTCACACATAAAATACACTAACACTAATTAGGTGACTGATAAGCTAAAAAAAAAAATCACGAAACAATCTCATAATGTTTTAAGAAAGTTTATGAATTTGTGTCGGGCCATATTCAAAGCTGTCCTGGGCCATGATTAGGACACGTTTGCTCTAAAGCCTTCCTATCTCATTGTACATAAAAGTACCCCCCTCAACATAAAGTCGAGACCTTACAATGTTCTCCAAGGTTCCGAAGTCTCCTCTACTCCAACTTACCTCTCTAGGCTCATTTTTTGCTCCTGCCTTCATTCCATCTTGCTGGTCTTTGGATATTTGTGGAACATCCCTCCAGCACATTCCAATTCAGAGACTAACTACACTTGGCATTATCTCTGCCCAAATGCTCTTTCCTCTGTGTTCACATGGCTCACCTCTCTCAGGCCCTTACTCAGGGAGGCCTTTCTGGGCCTTTTTGACTGAACCCGTATCCCCCTACTCTCCCCACGACAGCCTTCTTCTAAGCCTGTTCCCCCTACGTCCCTCACTTCCACTGAATATGCGATATACCCTGTTCATTGTCTGCTCCTCCTCCGGAATGAAAATTCCACAAGGGCAGGATTTTGTATGTTTTGTTCAGTGCTTTATCTCCAGTGCCTGGAACTGACAGGTATATAGTAGGTGCTCAACAAAATTTTGCTGAGAGAGAGAGAGGAGAGAGAGAAAAACCCATAATTATGCATGCATATGGGCTGACAATATAAAATGCGTTCTTTTAAAAAAGATTTATTTTATTGTTTGAGAGAAGGTGAGGGAGAGAGAGAGCGAGAAAGCGAGGGGGAGAGAGAGAGAGAGAGAGAGAGAAGGTGGGAGAGCCCAGAACAGTCTCTGCAGTTATATATCATTAGTTGTGACATGGGTTCACTCCACACAGGTGGATGTGGGGCCACATGGGGCAGAAACTGAACTGGGGGCCTCCTGCATGGAGGCAAGAACCTTCACTGCTATCCTGTTGGTTACCGGTTGCACCACAGTTCAGCATATGGGTTTGTAGGGACCAGGGCTGGGATTCGATCCCCAGATATCAGAGTTGCAAGGCAAGTGCACAACCAGCTGAGCTATCCTGGCATCACTATAAAATGCATTCTTACTATGGGTTTTAGTTAAAAGAACACTCTGCCAGACCTGCTTTGATTTGATCTTATCCCCTACCCTTCTACTTATCCTAATCTCTGCACGGAGCTCTGGAAATCACAATGTGTGATCAACAAACTTGCTCTACCTTCACCTTCTAGGAGCAATATTTGGCCACCATGCTCTGACAGAAGTTTGGGTGTTAAGTGGAGAAGGTACTTTAGAGCTGGGAGGAAGGGCTGGTTTCCTTCCTCATTTTTATGCCTTTTCTGCATGAGTGTTCTACTCTTTCTCTTGCAAAAGCTACTGCTCATTTCTTACTAACTCCAACTAGTCTACTGCCTCCTTTCTACACTTGCCTCCTTGCTATACTGCTGTTCTGTAGTCATGACCTTGTTGCTTCCCATTCATTTAACATGACAGCTCCCAGCACCCAGCCTTCTTTCCATTTGCTCTTGTGACTCCTCACGGCTTCATTGGGCCAGTTTCTAGATCTTGATCTCTCCTCGTCATTGGCCTTGTCCTCATACCTCTGCCACCTACTCTTCCAGTTTCTCTCTGAAGGTTGTCACCACCAGGACAGAAATATCTTGGGAATCTTGATTGCAGATTTACCACTTTGCAATTGTGCCTTCCTGTCCTTCCATACTGGTTGCAGAAAGGTCCCCCACTGTCATAATTTTTGACCCTAACTCTTCCACACACACAGTTTACCATTTTCTCATGAGGAACAGCTTTATTATTTATTTTTTCTGGTTTCCTTACTCAGATTTGGTTCTGCTGTCTAGATTATAATCCCTGCTTAGATAATACTTTTATATCTCTTGCTTGCATTTGCCAACCCATTCTAGGAAACACCAATCCTCCCTGGGCTCACAGGGAGTGTTCTAGCCCCATGGAAGTTTCTAGAAAATGAGAGGCCTTTAGATGGTTTGGGCATTCCCCTTCATTTTACTTTAAGGTCCTTTCAGTATTGCATTCAAAATGAGCAAACAACCTCAACTTTAGGAAATGCTGGCCCCTTAGTGGTTTTGGGGATCTCAGGACTGGGTTGAGACTTTTCTGGAAAGGTATAGGTGTGCTCAGCATTAGTCATTCTGGGAAGTGGTTGTTTGGAGATGAAGCAAGCCGTGGGTCTTGGGAAAGAAGGGACTTCTCTGTTTCCTGGGCTCAGATCCAAGAACAGGGAGGCAGGGCAGCATGCGTGGTGGGGGATTCGCCTGTGTTCTTAGGGAACGTGGTGTCCTCCCACCAGGGGAGATGTCGGTGGCAGACCCTGGAGACTTCTTCCAGCCTAAGGGGACATGTCTGTGTTCTGGTCCAGTCCACTCTCCAGCACTGAGAGGAACATGAGAAGGGCGAGGCCCCCTTTCTCTGCTGGAGGGGCACATCTCCCAGGTGAGAACCTCTCACCCCCGTCACCAGAGTTCAGGAGCAAGTCTTGGGGGACGTTGACCACTAGTGTGCACACGTGAAGCATAGGTCACGAAGAGCTGTCAGTTTTCCTGAGGGAAACCCCCAATTTCTTCCCTCATCCTTTGAAGAGTTGCCGGGTGAATCTGAGGCTTTTGGGAAGGGCAGTGAGTGGAGCTGGGGTTTGGAGACCAGCAAGCAGGGCCTGGCTTTTCAGGGAGAAGCTAGAGGGACTGTGTGTGCCACGCCCCCAGGAGATGACAGCAGGTGAAGCCGCTGTGTGTCATGGTGAGGACTTAGGGAGTGAGTCCCAGGGACAGCCTCAGAGCTTGGTGTTTGACTCCGGAATTTGTTTGTGAGAATAGATGTGGCATTAATTTGGGTAATTGTGTCAAATATACTACTGTAGTTAGTTATAAATTGTTTTGGTTTAAATAGAAATCATCTTGTTGAGTTTTTCAGGATCAGAAAGCTTCTCTTGTCCTGAGGAACAGTGAAGTCATGACAACCCCCAAGAGTGCCCCTCACCTTAGACCTTTCAGAGGCCGCTGGGCAGTGCACACCCTCTGTCCCACCCTCACCCTGAAGGTGTAGTGGCTGGTTTCCTCTCCTTGTCCATAAGAGGTTGGCTATTGTGCTAGATCACCTTTCCTTAGGACATTCTTCTTAGTGTCTCAACCACAGTATTTTAGCTATTGTGATGTGTTTGAAAAGAGAATCACAATCCTTTACTAGATTCAAGTAACACCTTCATTTGAAGCGCCCCTTATGCATTCTAAAGCTAGGTAACTAACAGCATTTGCTTTCCTAACCTCTAAAGCAAGCTTGTCTAACCTACGGCCC
This sequence comes from Craseonycteris thonglongyai, assembly GCA_004027555.1. Lineage (NCBI taxonomy): Eukaryota > Metazoa > Chordata > Mammalia > Chiroptera > Craseonycteridae > Craseonycteris > Craseonycteris thonglongyai. The sequence goes on from PVKE010017001.1 coordinate 10,233, forward strand.
GCAGGCTGCAGGCAGCCCAGATGGCTTTGAATGCAGCCCAACACAAATCCGTCAACTTTCTTAAAGCATTATGAGATTTTGTTGCAATTTTTTTGTTTTTTAAGCTCATCAACTATCATTAGTGTTAGTGTATTTTATGTGTGGCCCAAGACAATTCTTCTTCCAACATGGCCTATGGAATCCAAAAGTTTGGACACCCCTGTTCTAAATTCTTACTGATTTTATTTTGGCTAAATGGCACTGCTGAGTTTTAAAGTAAACAAAAAAGGGTTCTTGGAAGTGAGCTGAAGTGGAGTTCCAGGTTGTCAATGGGGTAGGGCTTTGCTCCACAGAAAAAATTGGGCTCATGGTTTTTCTAAGGAGATTTAGCCCTCAAAGAACCTTTTGTTTTAATTTGGAACTGCCAACACCTTGTCCTTCAGTCCCTTTAATTTTTCTTGAAGTTAAAGGATAGCCACCAACAAACAAACAAACAAACAAACCATATTCTTTTCATGTTTTACGGTAAATCGTTTTCAAAATAAACTGCTGCAAAATTTGATCCTGCCAGCAGATGGCAATGTCGTCTTATGTCTTGAGACTTTCTGGGTTTGGTGGTGGGGAGGAGCCTGAAACAGACTGTTCATCCCATCTGTATGATGTGAATTCCTTTTAAAAATCCACATTTCAAACTAAATCAAACTATTATGTTTTTTATTCAAACTGTAATTACCAACTGAAGAAAGAGTTTGTCTTGATTCTAAGGATAGATGTAAAACCTCCCTTAGGTGTCAGATAGTTGATAAAAATTTTGTTTTTCTATCATAAAATGGGGGGGATTATAGCAATAATGTGAGTAAACTCTTGTAGTATATTTGATGTAGAGAGTCTATAGAATAATACCTTTAATTTTATTACTTTCATTTGTGTGACTTACTTTGTTACAAGCAATAATTTTTTATAATGCCTTATAATTGCATAAATCTTTATTTGTATTGGGTCCTTCACTCACATATTGAATAACTTTTTGAGTTATTAATTTTTAAAATATTTATTTTATTGTTTTGAGTCAGAGACAGAGAGAGACAGAGAGAAGGGAGAGGGCCCAGAGCAGTCTCCATAGTTGTACGTCATCAGTTTTTCGACATAGTTTTATTCCACATAGGTGGGTGGGGGCTGCACAGGGCAGGAACTGGGCTGGGGGCCTCCCACATGGCTCCAGCAAGAACTGAACTGGGGGCTACATCCCAGTTCAGCATATGGGTCTGCACGGTGGGGCCAGGATTCCATCCTCAGACCCTAGGGCTACAAAGTGAGCGCTTAACCCACTGAGCCATCCCGGCTTCCCCTGACTTACTAATTTAAATGGTTAAATTCTGGGTTCCACATCCCCTCCCTTGTTAACACATAAATGGACTGTCCTATCAATTTTCAAATGGAAGCTCTGGCCAAGGGGAGAGTAAATCTTGAATAAGGGCTTAAAAATAACTAATTTATAAATAAAAAATTCCGGGAAGCCCAATGGCTCAGCGGGTTGAACGCTTGCTTTGCAGCCCATAGGTCTGAGGACTGAGTCCTGGTCCCGGCCCCAGCCCATGCGGACCCATATGCTGAACTGGGGTGTGCTTCCCACATGCTGGGACCCCCCCCCCCCCAGTTTGGTTCCTGCCGGGGTGAGCTTCCATTTGGGAGGCCCCTGGTTCAGCCCCTGTATCGCAGGGGTGTGCTTCCTATGTAGGAGCCCCACCCCAGTTCCTGCCCTGCATGGCTTTGCACCCACATGTGTGGAATGTAATTATGATGAAAAACTGATGACATATAACTATGGAGACTGCTCTGGATCCTCCCCCTTCTCTCTGTCTCTATCTCTGTCAAAAATGATAAATCTTTATAAATAAAAATTTTCTAAATTTTTTATCATTAAAAATGTTAATACATGGTTGTCTTCAAGTTTACTGCTTTTGAACTCTAATGAGAGTAATCTCATTAGCTTTATTGCTTTAGAAATTCAATTTAGCTCTGACTTTTCTCTGCTCTCTGCAAGTATTATACAGGGTCTAGCAGAAGTAATGCCTTTTTTTAAGTTTACCAGCTCATAAAAAGGGGGCATTACTTCTTCTGGACTCTGTATATGCATTAGGTTTTGTGCACACTGGTTTGGAATGAATCTCACTTAATAGACACCAAGCCTGTACTTCAACATACTACCCTACCTAAGAGCCAAGGGCTGAGAAGATGGTTAGCTTTGAGAATCTTTGAGAAGAATTCTTATTCTTGAGTGTCTGGTAAAAAGGCCATTCAGTCTGGGCCAGGTGACAGCTATGGGGATAGAGGAAGGGTTGAATGGGTGCACAGGTTATCAGTCATGTGGGTGGGTCAAGGGTGGAATCACCCAAGTACTGAATGAACGCTATTCAGGGTCTGTCAGTTTATGTATGCTAGCTCATGCAATCTTTCCAACAAGCCCGCATCCTTCCACTTTCACAGAGTTGAGCAGGTGTGGTGGGCAGAATATTGGCCCACAAAGATGTATGTTTCCTAATCCCCGGGAAACTGTGAATATTACGTTATGGTACATGGCAAGGGGGTTAAGGTGGGAGATGGAACGGAGGTTGCTAACCAGATGACTTTCAGATAAGAAGATTGTCTAGATTATCCAGGTGGGCCCATTGTCGTCACAAAGTCCTTACAATTGAAAGAGGGAGAGCTGGTGAGACAGGAGCATGAGAAGGCCTCGGTCCTAGGCTGCTGACCCTGAATATGGAGGAAGGGGCTACAATCCAAGGAATGTGGCAACAGAGAAACAGATTCTCCTCTAAACCCTCCTGAAGGGATGCCACCCCGCCGACACCTTGCCTTTCATCCAGTGTGACCCATTTGGACATTTGCCCTCTTGTAAGATTATATATGTGTTGTTTTATTTAAGCCACTAAATTTGTGGTAACTTGTTACAGCAGCCACAAGAAACGAATACCCTGGTGTTACATAGTACAGGTTACACAGCAGTATAGGGTAAACCCAGCTGTATCATGGCTCCAAGGACTAAGAAAGTGTAATTTCTTTGTTTTATAGACGAAACTATAGTTCTCACCATCCTCCCTTCACTTTGTTGACAGAAGATGAGGGGAAATTCACTTTTAGTTCAATTCCATTTAAAATGTGTTCTTAATCCAATAATTAAAAAAATTTCTCCAGGCAATGCTGTGTTGTTTTTTAATACTTGTTCACTCTATTTATTTCCCCTTCGGTCACTTGCCCTATTCTGATGGAGTGTGTGTGTGGTTTGTGTGTGGCGACTCAATGGGATGAGGGGCTCCCAGCTGCTCTGGGGCCTCTGTGGGTGGGGCCTCAGTGGGTGGGGCCTTGGTAGGTGTGGCCTCGGTGGGTGGGGCCTCAGTGTGGCTGCTGCTTAGCCTACCCTACACAGATTCTGCTCTGGTCAGGTCCACAGCACCCATAATCTGGGAATGTCCTGCCGTCTTAATGCTAGGTTGGTCCAAGCTGGCCTGGGCCCCTTGGGTGGCCTTTCAGAGTGTGCCAGAGCCCACTGGCCTTGTGCTCCTTCCCATCCCAGCCCCTGCTCCTTTCTGCTCTGACTGTAGCCTGACCCTCCATTCTCCCCTCCACCCACAACTCCTGGCCTAGTCAGATTGGCAGGAGGTAGAATTGATGTGAGTTCTCAGCTTTGGTCCTTTATAAACTAAATTATAATAGGCTTCCCAATAGGTGAGTCTATTTGTCAGGCCTCTTGTCCTGCTAAAGGTCCAAGTACTTGCCTTCTCTCACCCCAGGGCAATAAATCTGGAGACCACAGAGAAATATGCTTTAAAAGGGGCTGTTCAAAAGCATGCTTTAGGATTTGCTTTAAATGTCTCTACACCACTGATTCCCAACCCTTTCCATTTGTGTACCCCATTTAAGCCCGTTTTCTATGAATTGAACCCCTTGTTTTTAAAACAGCTATTTTTAAATACTGAACTTTTGTTCAGTGCCTATCTTAATGTAAAATAGTGGAAATGAGGTAATACCGTAAGTTAGGAAAGAAAAATTACTACCCTAAAACTACAACCACAGATTTAATTTTATAGTATTTGTAACGCAGTTACAATATTGTACTGATGATTTTTTGCACGTCCTGAACGGCCCAGCATGCACCCCCAGCAGTGCATGAACTGATGCTCTCTACAGAGCTGGTTGTGTGGGTCTTGGTCTATCTATAGTGGTGCTATCAGCCAGGAGCGCCTGGGGCAATCACTTGCGCCCCAGCCTTCTTGGGGTAGCCCTCACAGACATGCCCCAACCAGAACCATGTTGTGTCAAGACGCACCTCAGCATAGACTTTCAGAGAACTTGGAAAAAACAAGGTTTATTACTCACCAGTCAGAGTATATGGCACGCCTGGGGACACAGAGCCAAGTCACAGGTAAAGAGAGTGTGCTGACATGGGGTTCTGTCTTTATTGGGATCGAGGGTGGGGTGCTAAAGTTTCTCTGGTTCACTAATTATTGATGAATTTAAAACATAAGAGTGGGAATTAAAAAGCAGGAAGGGAAAAGCTGGGTCACTTAAGTGATCAGTTTTCTATGTCACCCAGGGCTTTCTGAAAGGGGAGCTTCAAGGGTAGGGTGGCCTGGCTCTTGTCTCTTTGTGTAGCCTCTGATGGTTTTGTTTTTTTAAAGATTTATATTTTATTGTTTTTGACAGAGAGAGAGAGAGAGAGAGAGAGAGAGAGAGAGAGAGAGAGAGAGAGAGAGAGAAAGAGAGAAAGAGAAAGAAGGGGGGAGGGCCCAGAGCAATTTCCATAGTTGTACATCATCAGTTTTCTGACATGGCTGGGGCCTTGCAGGGTGGGACGCCCCTCAAGCCAGGGGCTGAGAACCAAACTGGGGGCCTCCCACGTGGGAAGCACACCCCAGTTCAGCATATGGTCCTGCATGGGCTGGGGCAGGGATTCAATCCTCAGTTCCCAGGGCTGCAAAGTGAGCACTTAACCACTGAGCCATTCCAGCTTCCCCTCTAATGAGTTTATTTGAGGTGATGGATGTCTTTGAAATGGATGCCTTGATAATGGAAAGGTAATTGTCAGGCACTTACCGTATCCTACTCTGAGGCTGAGACTGGAGCCTGGCTCTCTGTCCTCAGAGAGCAGGTACCTCACACTCTGTAGCTCCTGGTTAGGTGAATGAGTTTGGAAAAGTGTTCAGGGAAGATAATCTGATCATATGGCCAGCATCTGGAAGAGAAGGCCAATGCCTCCGTCCTCTAAGAAAAGGGGCATCTTGATTTACCAGGAAGAAGGGCATTTCAGCATTCTCCAGATGGGGCTGATTCTGCTAAAAGCTGTCTGCATCAGACAGGAGAGCAAAGGCAGGGGTGAGGGCATCATTGGGAATATCTGCTTCTCATTAGGCTGTGGAAGAGATGGGCTAGGTGGAGTTCATTAGCATCGTTAGATAGTTTATCCTAAGAATAAATAACTACATTGACCTACCTACCTCAATGGAAAGGAATGAAGCCTCAGGACATTTTCAATTAAAAAAATCTGATTTTAGCTTTTTGGGGAATAGTTTTATGTTTTCTCCTTGACATACCATTTGTAATGATGTTCTTTGGTATCTAAGAGAACATTTTTTATTGACCATAAAAATAGAACAATATCTGTGGTGTGCAAACCGTGTTCCACAAATTCAGCCTGGAAGCATCGGTGAAAAGCAAACTAACAACCCAAAAAACACCATAGTGACTTTTAGAGAGTAAAAGGTAACTTTAAAGAAGACATTTACTGCTCTGAATAAAGGTGTTTTGGAAATCCAAGCAGGTATTACAAAGAATTTCAACAAAGTTATGATTATGGATTTCATATGTGCTTGGTATGGCCGGAGCAGCGGCATTACTGCTTACCCAATATCCATTCTCCCTCTCTTCTTTACTGACAGAACTCTGCTTTTGTTTGTGATAACATTATGGCTCAGCATGAAAATGACATTTCTTGGCCTCCTTTGTGGTTGGGTGGAGAGTCACGCGATATTAACCTGAACAATAGGAAGTAAATGGAACTGAAAATGAAGGTTGCCAAGACGGAGTCATTTATGTCAAGGGAGCTAAAATGGAGCTGGGAGGCCATAAAGAAGTTTGTCTTACACATTATTCCACCCAACATATTTCTCCATGAACTTTTAAACTTCTTAGCCATGCCTGGACCTTATCTCTTTCTCACCATGGCAATCAGACCATGTGTTCCTTACTTTGAAATGCCAACAAGCACTCTTCATTTGGATATGATAACTAACCAATCCCAAATAATCTAACCAGAATTCTTCATTTTCATAAAAGGACCAGATTGAGGACTGCACATGTATCTTGAGGCTTTATAAGGCCTGCCTTTTTTTCCTCTTCTGGAGACACTTTAGGTTGCCACCTGTACCTATGTCTCCCTGTTGTACAACCTCTGTGTTCAATAAGTGTTTTTTATTTCTCTTTCAGCCTAGGCCTCTTTCTTGGTTTACAGAACACTGCTGGACATTTTTGGGATCCTCTATGTTCTTATTTTGGCTTGTATTACATTTTTCTGGTGTTATTTTCAATATTTTTTTTATCTTGGAGTGTGAATTTGGTTGGCTTTAATGCTAGTAGACATCTTGAGACTATGAAGTAAAGACTAAGAGAAAAACAGAATCATCAGTCCTGACATATTTGAGCTGCTGACATAATGCCAATTGGCCTACTTTTGGATTTCATGTGGCTTGAGAAAAAATAATTCCAAGTTAAGTAAGTTGTGGTAAATTTTCTGCACTTTAATTTTCATATGACAGTCCCCCAATATAAATGTAATCATGCTTCTTTTACTTTCTTAAAACACTTCAGTTGCCATGTGCTTATATTTGTAGGCAGTCTAGTTTCTTCCTCATCAGGTCTCCTCTCCTTCATACCCATCACAACTGACCAAAGATATCCATTCTGATTCCAAAATCAGTCTGAGAGAGAGAACTGGAAAACCTGATTGCCTACTAGCAGAGTCTATTGCTCACTACATGATGTGTTGTTGAGAAGTGTTTCTGTGCAGTTGTATGCTTCATAACTTGCCTTTGCTATAGCCTTTTCTTCTAAAAAATTTAGCTGAAAATGTCATCATTTTGCCTGCGTTCTTAAAGGACGTTTTGCTAGCTATACAATTATAGGTTTGCAGTATTTCACTTTTAATCCTTTGAAAATATTATTCCATTGTCTTTGGCTTCCAATCTTTTTGTGAGAAGTCAGTCATCAGTTTATTTATTGCTCTTTTAAAAAAATTTGTCTATTTTCTTCAGGCTTCTTTAAAGTCTTCTCATTGTCTATGGTTTTAGCAGTTTTACAATGATGCAATGAGATGTGGGTTTGTTTGTTTGTCTTTCTATTATTTTTTGGGTTTGAAAGATTTCTTAAATTTATGACTTGATATTTTTCATCAGGTTTGGAACATTTTTCTTCATTATGTTCTTCTAATATAGTTTTTACGCAAATAATTATTTCTCCCCGAATGACTTTCCAATTATCTGTATGTTAAACTTCTTGTCCTATCCCCATGTGTCTTACTTTCTCTTTTGTGTTTTACTTCCTTTACCTTTCTGTGCTTTATTCCTGGATATTTTCTGCCTTCTACTTTACTGTTTCTTTCTTCATCTATATCGAATCTGTGGTTAAACCTTTGTCATTCTTAATTTTCTGCATTTTTCAGTTCTAGAATTTTCTTTTTAAAATAGTTTCTAGTTCTCTGAAAAAATTAAAAATTTTATCTTTTATCTCTTGGCACATTTTAAGGATATTTATTTTAAATTCTGTGCCTTTATAGCTCAATTATTTAGAATTGAAAGGATAAATTTTCTCTATGTTGGTTTTCTTATTTTCTAGTATGTTTTGTTGTTTTAATTTTAATGCCAGACATTGGATATGAGAAAAATTAAATAATTTGAACCCTAGAATAAGTTTTATCATCTTACAAAGAAGATACAAATCAATATAACCGTAGTACATTCTGTATAGTTAGAATCACTCAAGAGTTTTAAAAGTTACTGTGGCTTGGACTCTATGCTCCAATATCGTAACTCAGTTGGTTTGGAATTGGGCCTGGACATCAGTGTTTTTCAAAATCTCCTTGAGTAATTTTAATGAATACCAGGATTTAGATCTGTCTTGACATAAAATATGGTTAAGATAGTACAAAAAAGGAAAAATAATAGTTTAATCACTTAATCTCACTTATTAATATAACTGTAAAATAGTATATAGAATTCAACCATTATGAAAAATACTGATCTTTGACTAAATAGACTTTTTTGCAGTAATGCTTGACTGATTCCCTCACAGAAAATTTATGGTTATAATTTATTACATTCCATTTCCTATGGAGAAAACTTATAGGAACATATAAATAGGTGTTGAAAATTCAACTGAATAAAAAACAACTTTTAATGGGAATGGAAATAATGACTAAAATGTACTAAAGTCTGTTTGGAAGATATTAATAATGCTTACCAATATCTGGTTTCTGTCTCCTTATAGGCATAGAGGGCTATCTTGGCCGGCCCCATTGCAGCTAACTTGGTAGAGTCGTGTGTGTAGTTTTGGTTAATGAGCTGTGTTGCAGCTTGGACAGGGGCTGTGGAAACACTGTGTGCTTTCTTCCTCCACCATGGTGATCTAGGAGGTTTTGTGTTGTGATGGCCTGCTTTGTGTCACCTCATGGAGAACAGCACACCTCGGGGTTGTCCAGACAACAGCTGGCTTTGTGGGAGTGAGGGATAAACATGTTAAAGCACTGAGATTTTGGAGTTGTTTGTTACTTTACTACAGCATAACCTCTCTTGACCAGAGGTTGTTGGACAAGTTCTCCTGCAAAGGGCCAGATAGTAAAGTTTTTAGAGAATATGAGTCAGATGGTTTCTGTTACACATCTCCGTACTTCCGTGTAGTCAAAAGCAATCATACATAATACATAAGTGAACAAGCATGGATATGTTCCAGTAAAATTTTATTTACAAAAATGGGTAGCAAATTAAGTCCACAGGGCAGTTTGTTGACCTCTGTTTTTGACTAATACTTTTGCCTATTCTAGCTCATTATAAATATAATTCTAAGTAATACAATCCTGAATCATTTCAATTACAAGTAGGAAGAAGGAGAGTTGTCCACTATTGCTACTTAATAACACTATTTTATAGGATGTAGTTAACACAGTGTGATATAAAATTAAAATAATTAGTTTCAATATTGGACAAAATGAATTTTTTTGCTTACAACATAATCATATACTCATAAAATACAAGAAGCACCAATAAAAATGATTGGGATTTATAGGACAATTTTGTGAAATGACTGAGTAAGACATATGATAAAGTAATTGACGTGTGTGTGTATGTATGTATGCATGTGTATATATATATATATCCCCCAATAGCAAAATCTTACATGATAATTAAATGGGAAGTATTCACAATAGTAGCAAAAATTACACAATGAAATAATTATAAGTAAATTTAACAGGAAAGATGGTACCTATATGGAAACTAACAAAAACTTAACAAATGTAAAGACACCCTATGATGAAAAGATTTAAAACCAAAAATAAATGTCAGGTTTTCCAAAATTATTTTAGAAAACAAAATGAGAATAATTAAAATTTTTTGATAAATGAAAATGAGATTTGACCAAATATTAGAATGCATTATAAAATAGAAAATTTTTGTATTGGGCATAGGAAGAAGAGGGAAGAGAGAAAGAAGCAAACAAAACAAAACCCAACAAACATGATTCAATTATGTAACATTACATGTGTATGTGTATGGTTATAGTTGTGCATATTTGTATGCCTAAAAGTTTGTGTGAAAGAATGATTGCCAAATTGTTAATAGTGTTTATCTTAGGACAATGGACTTTCAATTGAATTTTTCATTTTTCCTTGTATTTTTGGGTATTATTAATATATTGATGATGTATTAGTCATCTAATCAAGAAAAATACAGAGATTTAAAATTACAAAGCAAAAATAACAAGAATATAACAAAAGAAGAAATGAAGCCACAAATAGGCCACATTTATGGCACTATTGCCTTGATCTCCCTTTATAAACTGAGGGCAGAAATCATTAGTGATCCACTGTGTTCTAATAGAACAAGCACTACTCATCAATCAACCAAAATGTCTGCCCATCTGGATTAGGTGATTTTAGTAATGAAACAAGGTAAGGCATTGCATGGAACAACTGGAAGAATATACTCCAGTCTAATGTGCCTAGGAAAGTAATTAATGCAAGAAACTCTGGTATTTGAGCTCACCAGAACCACATAATTGCCAATTCTTTGTAAGAACTGAACAGTTCAAGACCTAGCCCTGGTAAGTCTTTCAGAAGGAAAACTGTTGACCTCTCATTCAGGGAAATCTTTAAAAAATTTTTTTATTTTTTATTTTTCAATTATAGTTGACATACAGTATTATATGGGTTTCAAGTAAACAGCAGAGTAAGTAGACATTTGTATAATTTAGGAAATGATCACCCTGAGAAGACTATTACTCATCTGACACCATTAAGTAGTTATAATTTTATTGATTATATTCCCTATGCTGTACTTTACATTTCTGTGACTACTTTGTAACTGGTAATTTGTACATCTTAATCCCTTTTTCCTTTTTACTCATCTCGCCTACCCCCTCTCATCTGTCAATCACCAATTTGTTTACAGTATCTATGAGTTTGTTTCTGCTTTGTTTGTTCATTTATTTTGTTTTCTAGAGTCCACATATATGTGAAATCATACAGTATTTGTCTTTGCCTGAGTTGCACTTAGCATTGTAACCTCTAGGTCCACTCATGTTGTCGCAAATGGCAAGATTCCAGTCTTTTATGGATGACTAATATTTTATTGTATATATACACCGCTTCTTCTTTACACATTTGTCTATTGATGGAAATTTGGGTTGCCTTCAAATCTTGGCTCTTGTAAATTATGCTGCAGTGAACATAAGGGTACATGTATGTGTCTTTTCAAATTAGTGTTTTGAAAAGACACTAATAATAATTTATTAAATACCCAGAAGTGGAATTACTGTTTCATATGGTAGTTCTATTTTTATTTTTTCTGAGGAACCTCAATAATGTTTTCCACAGTGGCTGCACCAATCCGCCATCCCACCAACAGTGCGTGAGAGTTCCTGTTCCTCCACATTATCGCCAACATTTGCTTGTTGATTTATTGATGATAGCTGTTCTGACAGGCATGAGGTGATATCCCACTGTAGTTTCAATTTGTATTTCCTTGGTGATTAGTGAAGTTGAGCATCATTTCGTGTATAGTAAGTTGTCATTTAAGGCCTTGATAGGTTCTTGCAACTGTGAGTTTAAGTGAAATGACATATAGCAAAAACGATTTCACTAGGCTAATTGATATAAACAGGAGTTAAGTTCCTATAGCATATTTCTGGTTACAAAATATCACTGAACTTCTAATACCCGTATATATTTTTATTTATTTATTTTGGAGAGAGAGAGAGAGAGAGAGAGAGAGAGAGAGAGAGAGAGAGAGAGAGAGAGAGAGATACAGAGACAGAGAGAGAACTGAACTGGGGGAGTTCCCAGTTCAGCATATGGTTCTGCACGGGCCAGGGCCGGGATTCAGTCCCTGGTCCCCGGCGCTGCAAAGTGAGTGCTTAACCCACTGAGCCATCCCGGCTTCCCCTGAACTTCTAAATAAGAACCCCAAACACTTCTAACACTAAACATTGAAATAAATGAGAGCTATTCATAGATTTTAGAAAGATTAATAAAAACAAGTATAATTCCTTTTCAACCCATTTATTCCAGTTCAGGGGGGTGGCTGGCTGGAGCCTATTCCAAGCAGCTTAGGGTGAAAGGCAGGAACCTGCCTTGGACAGGACACTTCTATCTGCAGGGGCACTCACACACATCCACACTCAGACTACAATGTAGACACGCCAATTCACCTCACGTGTACATCTTTGTGATGTGGGAGTGAACCTTAGTCCCCAGAGGAAACCACACAGCCATGAGGTGAATGTCCAAACTCCACACAGACAGTGGCCCCAGCAGGGAATCAATATATATTTTTCTCATCAATGAGATGTCCCTGAACAAAACGACATTATTTGAAGATCTTTTGTACCTGTTGGCCATTTGTATGTCTTCTCTGAGAAAATGTCTATTTAGTTCCTTTCCCCATTTTAAAATTAATTACTTAATAATTAATTAATTTATTCTCTAGAGTAGTATGAGTTCAATAGTAACCATATGTATGTGTAATATAGATACATTTTCTTTTACTCCATAGGTTGCCTTTTAATTTTATTGATGATTTCTTTTACTGAGCAGAAGCTTTATGGTTTGATGTAGTCCCACTTGTTTAGTTTTGCTTTTGTTGCTCTTGTATTGGAAATGAGAACAAAGAAATCTTCTTAGTTAACTGAGAGAGCAAGGAAACTGAGAGGCCGAGCTACCCTCTGTGGCATGGCTTGTTAGGCTGTGACAGTTTGCATGTACTGAGGAGTTCAAACGTTGTGAAGGATGGGAACATAAATAGGAAAGCAGATGCTTTCAGCCTCACTCAGACCACAGGAGGGCTGGGCGGTGAGGCTGAGGGGCCGCACATGTGCCTCCTGCCCTGGCGGTTCAGGTCATTGCTGTCACTGACTAATAATGATGGTAGATGAACTCACCTCTTATTAAATCGGCTCCCCGATAAGAGCCTGGAATATATACGCAGATGCTTTTATGAGAAAACTAATTAGGTTGTTCTGTACAAAAGGAGCATATGTGAATAGTTTATGAGACTTCTGAGCTCCCAAATAACCAGCCTTCCTGGTGTCATTATCAAATGCCCCCAGTTGTTTCTCATGTTCTCTGGTGGTGTTACTGCTTAATTAAAACCCATCAATCAACTCAATCCACTCATCGGGATCTGTTAAGCTTTGAATGTGTGTTTTCCATGAAGTGTAGAGCCTGGGACAACAGAAACTACTTATGACACAGTCGCTGCCTTCAAGGAACTGAGAGTCTGTTTAGGAGCCATGACAGTCGTGGGAGACAAGCCGCGCAGGGCTGCACTAGGGACAGCCAGGGCCCTGAGGAGGGAGAGCTCTGAGGGCTGGGGTAACTTGTAAGGCTTGTGGGAGTGGGGAGGAGCCTGGGCTGAGAGGACAGGAGGATTTGAACAGGTGGAAGGGGGTGGGGGGATTCCAGGAGTGTGTGCCCCTAGGGTGGGAAATGAGGAGAAGGTGGGAGGCAGCTTGGTGTAAATTGGGGGCAATGAGGGTCTCAGGTCCATCGGAGGGCATGCTTTGGTGAGTGCGAAGGACCAAGTGCTGTCTGTACTGCCAACAGAGGGTGACCACCCCACCCACTGCGGGAGAACAAGGGAAGAGTGTCACAGGACCCTGGAGGCCACAAAAGCCCGGGTTTGCGACAGAGGATCACTCCTCGCTCACTTTCAAACCCATTGTCGTGGGGGCAGCTCCTCAGCTGGGAGGAGCGAAAGCTGACACCAAAGCTTCTCGCTCTGTAGTTCTCATTGCAAGGAGTTCAGGTAGAGAGTCTGGATGATTTAGGGCCAATTCCGGGACCTCCTGCCTCAGTTTCTTCATCTATACAACGGGAATAACGACAGGTTGTTGGGAGTATAAATACTTAGCACATTGTCTGATATGAGTATTTGTGCAGTGTGTGTATTTATATAAAATAATTTATGAAATATATGTTATATTTATAACATACTTAATATACAGGGTCTGCAGAAGGAATGCTCTGCTAGAGCATTACCAGTTTTAAAAAAGTGGTGTTACTTCTGCCCAACCCTGTGTAATTATATAATAAAAATATAACTATGTAACATATAAGATGCACATATATATTTACAAATATATAAAATATACTTATATATCATTAATATATAGTATATGAATACTATATATAACCTATAATATATTTATATATAATTACATGTATTATAAATTGTATAATTTATAATGAATTATATATTTATATTCATATATAAAATATTAAGTGTATTTATATTGATAATTAGTTATACAAATTATAAAATACATTTATTTTTTTAAATATTTATTTTATTGTTTTGAGAGAAGGTGAGAGAGAGAGACAGAGAGAGAGAGACAGAGACAGAGAGAAGGGGGGAGGGCCCAGAGCAGTCTCCATAGTTGTACATCATTAGTTGTAACATGGTTTCATTCCACACAGGTGGGTGTGGGGCTGCCTGGGGTGGGAGTCGAACTGGGAACTTCCCATATGGGAGACAAGAAACATTTCTGCTGAGCCATCTCAGTGGTGGTTACCAGTTGTACTGCAGTTCAGCATATGGGTTTTGCATAGGCGGGGCTGGGAATTGAACCCTGGGAGCCTCATGATTTCAAGGCAAATGCTCAACCTCTGAGCTATTCCAGCATCCTCTAAAACACATTTATAATGACCCCAAACAGATGCTTGTCTCTGGTTCCCTTTTCTTCTGCAGCCTCTACTTGGGAAGAACAATAGATATGGATTAACAATAGATATGGATTCAGCTCCAGGTGGATGGAAAAAAGGACATCCTCTTTTGTAGTGTGCTCCTGGTTTTGGTTCCCTGCATTATCTTTATTTCATCCTGCCTCTGGCTCTATTTTGAGGACGAAGAAACTGAGGCCACAGTAGTGAAGGCTCTTCCCTTAATCGCACGGCATTAAAGCCTTGCAAGGCCCTGCCAGTTCTTCTCACCTCAAGTTGGTGCCTGCATCCAGGCTGCTAAGGGGCCCAACAGAATTTAAAAAGACCCTCTTCTTCATCACTTCCAGCCCTGAACACAGGTTCTTGGCTCCTTTTCCTTTGTCAAGATTCATCTCGTGTGCTTGTTTTAAGAGAATTCAGATCCCCACCAACACTGGGTCAGAGCAGGGTAGGTGTGCCCTGGGAGCTGAGGGGAGGATCAGCCTGTGCACTGTCACCTCCAGGTTGGATCCCAGGCTGATAGTGCCCATTGAGAGCCCACCAGTGTGGCTTTGGGACAGTCCAGCACACCTAAAATCCCAACATGAGTACCATCCAGAACACAGAGCTAGCATCACCTGCTGCCTTTGCCAAATATATTTTGTACAAAAAGAACTCTAGCATGAGCATTTTCCCCTGTTCCTTCTAGAATCATCTAGAGCACTGACACCATCATTTTGTTGACTTAGATAATTCCATTTAAGTTTACTTTTGTTATAAGCATTATTTCAGCTACTTTTTATGTACCACATAGCTTATTACACACAGGGAGGAAAAATGAACCCAGATTTCATCCCCAATTCAACATGTTCACAAACAACATGCCTGCTGTTTGTTACTGAAGGCTTCAAGGCATTTGGAACCACGGGAATGCAGACAGACAAGTCATTAGGGTCCACCTGGGCTTTTTCCCTGTGCAACCAAACCCCGGGGTGCAAACACAGGAATTTTGTTCTCATCGTTATTGTTCCAAACCAGTGCTGCTTCACGGGTCCAGGGAGTACGTGACAAACTGACATATTGACTTTAGACACAAAGGCAGGTGGGCTCTTCCCTCATGACCTTTGGCCAGGAGTGACTTGGCCTCCTCCCACAGCTAAACTGCTTTCCACAGTTCATGCAGGGCCTCAGCCACCAAGGGACCTTAGGGCTCCCAGGGGAGAGTCAGTGAGCTCCATTCCCTAGAGACAGGGACATTAGTGTGCGGTCTCTGAGCCCACTTGACCGAGGTAAGGAACAGCATCCCCCACAACGCAGACACATAAATATGTTTTTATTTTTTCTACATGGGATTGAGAATAGTCAAAGGAAAAAGCTCATCACAACTTTAAAGAAATCCCTTCCCATGAACTCTTGTCCTCTTAATTGGCAGGAAGTAAGTTCATATAAAGCAGTTTTTAGATGGCAGAAGCCGATAGAAGGCGACCAGAGGAGGAACTGTCCCTTACTGGAGCCCAGCTTTCATGTCTTGCAGAAGTGCTTTGTCTTCTGTCACTACATTCTTTGTTCCTGCCCCCAATCCTGGCTGCTTGATCTGCAGCAAGTCTTCTTTGCTTGCTTTTGCCCTTACCCACACATGTGTAATCATATAAAACGGATTCATGTGCAGGTCTCCTGCCATTGCACCTAAACCCAATGTTGAAGGTCTGATGTGCTGGAAATGCAGAACAGATTTCTAAACCATGTGATCAGAGCCTTTGGACACTATCCAGTGTCTATTTCTCTTCTGAGGCTCAAAATATCAACTAATATAGTGGCTGATGACTCTGGGTAGGCTGGTCAAGGAAGTGCACAACAACCCTGCCCTCCCCAGGCAGTTTGGGAAACAACTTGCTGTCAGAGATTGAGGCACTGGGGACAAAATGGGGAAATTGTCCCTGGCAATTAATTTGTAGTTTTCCTAAGTCTGAGCACTTGTGAAATTTCTCTGTGTTCTTTTTTTCTTTAAAAAGATCTATTTTATTGTTTGAGAGAAGGAGTGTGTGTGTGACAGAGAGAGACAGAGAGAGACAGAGAGAGAGAGAGAGAGAAGGGGGGAGGGCCCGAGTAGTCTCCACAGTTGTACATCATTAGTTGTGACATAGTTTCATTCCACACAGGTGGATTTGGGGACGAGTAGGGTGGGAACTGAGCTGGGAGGCCTCCTGCATGGGAGGCAAGAACCTTCACCACCAAGCCATCCCAGCAGTTACCAGACATGCTGCGGTTCAGCATATGGGTTTGCATGGGCTGGGGCTGGGATTCAATTACTGGACCTCATGGTTGCAAGGTAAGCTCTCAACCTGCTGAGCTATCCTGTGATCCCTTCTCTGTGTTTCTTAAACATGACTTTTAAGTGGGACTTTGTGCTTTTGTAGCACTCTGAGTTAATTTACAGGCCATTAGAAGCAAGAGGAGCCGGGAGTGAGGGGGAGGGGAGCAGGGGGAACTTTAGCTTCTGTTCTGGAGACAACAAGGCAGAGCTGAGCCAGAACTCCAGCTGCAAAGGGGTGGGTGGGACTCTTTCTTTGGGCCCCTCCCTACATATACTTGTCTTTGAGGGTGGCCTTGATTTCAGGTTTCCTGTATGGTCTTTAGAATACATTCCCCTTCTTTGGTTTGGAAAGTAGCCTTCCCATGACTGTCCCTTGATTTCAGTAATCTCCTCTCAGATGTCCAGGGCACTTCTGTTACCTCAGCTTTTCTGGGAGAAAAGTGCCCATTGAAGTGCTGGTGCAGAGTGTGGAGGACAGCCTGGGGGAGTGGATGGGAGGTGACACATGGGCTCTAACGTGGAATTCCTGACATGAATGAACAAGATAGTTTTGTGTAGGGGTTGAAGGAAAGTGCTGATCTCACAATCACTTCCTTCATCCCTCGTAAGTTACCCACTGAGGGGCCAAAGGAGGGTGACTCTTTCATGTCACAATCCCATCTCTTTGGCCAACTTTGTTTTTGGTGAGGAATAAGATAAGAATACTACTTATTTAATATTTACAAAATGCTAGGTAAACTTCTAAATACTTTATGGAAATAATAACTCTAATTTCTGCAACAACCCCAGGTAGTAGCTATTCTGTTTTTATCCCAAGTTCACAAATGAGGAACCTGAGGCACAGGACATATCTCTATATCTGTCTCTGTCTCTGTCTATCTTTCTCTATCTCTATTTCTATTTATCTCTATCTCTAATCTCTATCTATCATCATCTATCATCTCTATCTACATACATACATACATACCAGGGGTGCCCCAAAAATGTTACCTATGTATATTACTTTTCAAAGCTGAATTGAATTATGGTAGCAATGTATAGTATGTATGACATTTCCTCAAAAGATGGCATTAATCAAGTGAATGCTAGCGTCACCATGCGACAGGCAGGACAGCCAAAGAAAATGGCAGAAGCATGGTTGTTGTTGAAGGAGCACAGGAGAATTTTGAAGTGGTATTTGAAATTTGAGGTTTGTGGAAGTACAACGACAATGGATGTGTGAGCATGCAACAGAACCTCCAACACGCCTAACAAGTACATACATTCGTGGTCAATTTGAGATGCATGGTAAATCGAAATGGCATGCATAGCAATACAAGTGGACACTTTGGTCAATGTTGCATAAGCAGTAGTTCACCATCATCAGAAGTGTCCAGCTGCTGATGGGAACCACTTTGAGCACCTCTTGTAAATGCAGAAGTCAAATGTGACTTGTATTCATCTTTTGTTATCGGTATCTATTATGACAATTTAAATACCGTTTTCTCTATTCTTAAAATGTGTATACATTTTTTTTGCAGCCTCTGTGCCCCAGCCTATCTGAATTTGCTGGGTTACCTTTCATAGCTTTCATTTCAGGACACATTTCAGTTAGCCGCTTCATTTCACCCCAAGGTCAGGTCTTTTTCTTCAAAATAGAGTCCATTCCAGGGGGCCACTTGGAGGGGGCTACCCTACAAGGTGCCTGGACCCATTCTAACAGAAGGTCATTTGTTCTAAGACACTCAGTCAGCTTCAGAAAGAGTGAGCCAAGAGCTTACCATGAGATCAGCCTTATTTTCAATGTGCTAAATTCACGGGCCTCAAATTCCTCAATTTTCCTAAGATTTTAGGCAATAAAAATGTCAGCCAACCCATTGTCATTCAACTCCTTCAAATTCTAGAAAACCACCAGGCTAATATACAGTAAACTCTCAGTTAACAGGTATCCATGGTGATTGGTAGATGCCGGATAAAAGTAGTTTCTGGTTGTTTGAGAGTTACTATTAAAAATAGGCCTAACTAATACTATACCCTATGCTATACCACACCACACCACACCATACCATACCATACCATACCATACCATAACTCTGTATTTCCTTGATACTAATATTGAAATACAATAATTAAAAACAAATTAAAACAAATAAAGACAACGTAATGTAACACAGCTTTATCATAAAAACAGCTTTGTGAATGCAGTGTGCAATTTTAGTTAAAAGGCAGTCAATTTACTTCTCAACTTAATGAACTTCACTAACCTAATTTTTAAAATATAACTTCAAGTAATGTAAAAAAACCCTCACATACATACACACTTAAAATTGTTACAGGGATAGATTAGCAGGTGAGCGCTTGCTTCACAATTGTGAGGTCTGGGGTTTGATTCCCGGCCCTGGCCCGTTCGCCCCATAGGCTGAACTGTGGTGCAACTGGGAACCTTCAGGATGAGTTGGTGGTGAAGGTTCTCACCTCTCATGTGGAAGGCCTCCGGTTTGGTTTCTGCCCTGCGCAACCCCACACCCACCTGTGTGGAATGAAACCATGTCACAACTAATGACGTACAACTACGGAGACTGCTCTGGGCCCTCCCCCTTCTCTCTCTGTCTCCTTCTCTCAAAACAATAAAATGAATCCTTAAAAGGAACGGTGACAGTAGGGGTAGAGAGTTTGCTGGGTAGACACCGCATCAGGATCATCGGATCTGATGAGGTGTCTGGAACAGGATCAGGAGAAGGGGATGTGGGTGGTTTTGGGTCTACAGTGTTACCTCGCCACTTCGCGCTTCATGGTTTGCGGCTTCAGTGCTTCCCGGGTTTTTCCAAAACATTCATCAAAAAATAAAAATGAAAAAATGCAACCATGTCGGCAGCCACATGGTGGAAAGGAGCGTTGTTTCATGTGGATGCGCGAGAGAGAAGGATCCCTGCATGTCAAACAAAGAGATGAGGTGACTCAGAGTCCATCCCACGGGCTCTCATAAAGGCGCGGGATTGGTTTCCGGGGCGACATCGACCCATGAGAGGACGAGGGGATTTATCCCTGTGAGCTGATTGTCTGCGCATCATCGCAGCCTCACCTAGCATCTTCTCTTGTTGTATCTCGCCAGTCTTGTCCGTGATGTGGACTGTCTCGCATACTGTATTTTAGTGTTGTGTTGGCGATCACTTGTTTTGTTTAAGCGATCACTTTTTTTTATTAATTAAGCCCTTATCATGCTGCCTAAGCGCTGTGCCCCTGCGAAAGCTTCCTCCGGGGCGCCCAAGAGGAAGAAGATGATGACCATCAGCGAAAAAGTGAAACTTTTAGATATGATCAAAGAGGGCAGAAGTTATGCATCTGTGGCACGCCATGACGGGGTGAATGAATCTACAGTGCGGGCCATCAAGAAAGAGGAAGCAAACATCCGCAAAACTGCTTCCATCACCTTCAATAAAGAAGCGAAACGTGTGGTAACTCCGCGTCATAACAGAATTGTGAAAATGGAAGCTGCACTGGCATTGTGGATTGCTGATTGCAGGAAAAAGACAGTGAGTTTGGACACTAATATGATCAGGACAAAGGCCAAAGCTCTCTACGACCACATCTTGCCCGATGACGACAATGAAGAGGCTGAAGAAGGTGCTGACGAACCTCAAGCCAGTACTAGCGCTGCCAGGAGTGATTCGCCTCCTCGAGGACGAGGCTTTTCAGCCAGCAAAGGCTGGTTCGAACAATTTCAAAAAAGATACGGCCTCAGAAACGTGCTTCTGTACGGTGAGGCTTCCTCTGCTGACAATGATGCTGCCTGTCGTTACGTGGAGGAAAAGTTTCCTAACCTCATCAGTGAGGGAGGCTACCTCCCTGAACAAGTGTTTAACATGGATGAAACAGGTCTTTTTTGGAAGAGGACGCCTTCGCGTACATTCCTCTTCAAGGACGAAGTGAAGAGGCCAGGCTTCAAGACTCACAAAGACCGTGTGACTGTCATCATGGCTGGCAATGCTGCAGGTTTTATGCTTAAGCCAGGCCTTATTTATAAAGCCAAAAACCCACGGGCATTAAAAAACAAAAATACGGCTCTGTTGCCCGTGTTCTGGATGCATAACTCCGAGGCCTGGATAACGAAAGCTCTGACCCTTGAATGTTCCTCCATTGCTTCATTCCCCAGGTGAAGCTGTATCTGGCTGAAAAGGGCCTCCCCTTTAAGGTCCTTCTCCTGATGGACTGTGCAGGAGGCCATGCAACGGACCTGCAATATGACGGTGTGCAGATAGAGCTTCTGCCACCGAACACTACATCTCTAATTCAGCCGATGGATCAAGGTGTCATTC
>PVKE010017002.1:0-31285 GCA_004027555.1 Craseonycteris thonglongyai
CACCTGTCCCCCCGCTCCTCCCCCCTATCCTGGTAACCACCAAACCATTGAGTGTGTCCATAATGCTGGTGCCCTCTCCCACCTTCCCTCCCTCTCTCCCTCCCCCCTCCTCCCCCTCCCTCTGGCAATCACCAAGCTAAAGGCTTATTTAATGGGTTTATGTCAGTGTGATAAGTTACATTAAGGAAAAGTTCAAGAATTAATGATAAGGGGATGTTAGGGATAGATAGCTCAGCAGTTGGGCACTTGCCTTGCAATCATGAGGTCTAGGGTTTGATTCCTG
Organism: Craseonycteris thonglongyai; assembly: GCA_004027555.1. Classification (NCBI taxonomy): domain Eukaryota; kingdom Metazoa; phylum Chordata; class Mammalia; order Chiroptera; family Craseonycteridae; genus Craseonycteris; species Craseonycteris thonglongyai. Next base: position 284 of record PVKE010017002.1, read on the forward strand.
GCCCCAGCCCTTGCAACCCCAAATGCTGAACTGCTGGGATGGTTCGGAGGTGAAGGTTCTCACCTCCCATGCGAGAGGCCCCCGGTTCAGTTCCCGCCCCCTCACCGCACGGCCCCTCATCCACCTGTGTGGAATGAAACCATATCACAGCTAATGATGGACAACTATGGAGACTGCTCTAGGTCCTCCCCCTTCTCTCTCTCTCTCTCTCTCTCTCTCTCTCTCACACACACACACACACACACACACACATACACACACCTTCTCTCAAACGATAAAATAACTAAAATAAACTTTTTAAAAAGAAATAATGGTGAGCTATTTAATGGAGGGAAGTGAGGTAGTTTAGGAGTCAGTTAGGTTTTCTACGTGACAGTTGGAATGTATATTTTACTGTTGTTTTTCTCAAACAAATGAGTGGATTCTATTTTGGGAATTTAAAAGAGAATAGATGTTCACAGTGTCAAGTTATGATTTGATTCTCTTGGGAACAGGTCAGTTCATGCACGAGGACATTCCCAGAATGCTTTGCATGTCACTGAGATGCCGCTACACCTGTCACACAAAGTGCCCACGTGCAGTTCACTTCTCGGCACCTGGGCAAGAGACATAGATCCAAAAACTTAAAAATCAGAGGAGGAGTGCATGTAGGCAGGCGTATGTGTGACTTCTTTTTCTTGCCGTTCACCTTTATTGGCTGCTTTCTAGGTCTGTGACTCTATAGAACCTCAGCAATAGCGTCAGGGATCAGACAGTTCCTGGGCCAGTTCTGTGTGTAAATGAACCTGGGGAGAGAAATGACATTTTTTTTTTTTTTTACATTTCCAACCAGACAAGCTGCCCCTATAACAGCATGTGCCTCTGAATAACATGCAGGAAGAAATCTGGGGTTGTGGGCATTTTCTTGTGGGCCATGGCCACAGGCCTCATTTCATGCGGCTGTTTTGGACCGAGGTCCTACATCTTGTTACAGCCAAGATGTATGACCGTGTTGATAACTTTTAATATTGGGCTGGATGTCAGTTCTTTTACTCCCCCCTCTATCGAAAGAAACCTGTATCCAAACACCATTCTTTTTTGAAGAAGAAGATATGTAAACACTTAGGGCTGAATTGAGCTTCCAAAGTCAAAACTGTCACATGATCAGGAACCTGGAGGCTGTGGTAGCTTTATGAGCTGACAACGTCAAGTTCAAACATACACACCACCGCCTTCCAGGGGCAGGGGCGGTGACTGGAAAACTTATTTTCTGTCCTGTGAAGGGACACAGTGGAGACGAGTACATGCAAACCTGGGCTATTCTGTTAAGTCATTAATTTACCTGTGATTTATTTATCCTCCAATTAAAGGCTCCTGTGTTTCAAGCACTGTGTTATGAAATGCAGACACAACTGAAAATAAAAGAAATTCAGACCTCCAACATGATAAAACTTACATGTTGGCCAGGGAGATGGATAATAATACAGTAAACAATATGTGTGTGTGTATATATATGTATATGCATATGTATATGTATATACACACACACATATATATGTATATGTGTATAAATGTTATATATAATAAGGATTGGGGTGCATTTCTGGATGAAACAGGCGATTAATTCAGTATGGACACTATTTGGAAGGTTCAGAGGGGTCACATGGAGAAGGAAGGGAAGGAAAGTTCTCTCTTTTTTTTTAAGGATTTATTTTCATTGTTTTTGACAGAGACAGAGAGAGACAGAGAGAAGGGGGAGGGCCCAGAGCCGTCTCCATAGTTGTACGTCATCCGTTTTCAACATGGTTTCATTCCACACAGGTGGGCGGGGGCTGCACAGGGCGGGAACTGGGCTGGGGGCTCCCACATGGGAAGCACACCCCAGTTTAGCATATGGGTCCACATGGGCTGGGGCCGGGATTCGATCCTCTGTCCCCAGGGCTGCAAAGCGAGCGCTTAACTTTCTGAGCCATCCCGGCTTCCCCGGAAAGTTCTCTCTTAAGTGGTAATATTTAATTAAACATTTGTAAAATGAGAGGGGAAGCTCTCCGTGCGAATAACGGTAGGAAAGTGTCGCAGTCTTTTGTCACCTTGAGACAGGACAGCATGCCGTGGGGAGAGAGAGGGTCATTGAGGAGATAGAGCGGAAGGTGGGCATTCAAGCAGGGAAGGGGCCCAGGGCCAGCTCATTAAAGGCCTCTGGACTATACACAATATACGACAAATAAACTGTTTAAAGTCTTCTTAGCTGTTGGGGGATACGTGGAAGATCAGATAAAGTAAGAAAAGACGGTGGGGCTCTATGGGTTCGTTGGTGAGTAGCTGAGAAACTCGATACGTAAGTTAGACCTCAGTGGGAGAGGCAGCGTGGGTCCTGCAGCGCTGTGGTGACCGACCGGAGAGTATACACCTCAGGCCATGGCAGGAACAGGTTGGGACGGCGGTGCCTGTGTGTGTGACACGGAGCCAGGACAGCAAGGACACCCTGGGCTATGTGGCCCTGCCTCTCCCTGCCTCCACCTTTAAGGACGGGGGTCGTCTATTAGGGGAGAACCTGACCTTCAGCGTATGAAAATGGCAGCTTTTTTTTTTTGTCCCCCTGGCCCTAGACCTCCCACAAACTCTCTGGATCCCACCTGGAAACACACAAGGAAGGGAATTTGGGGAATGTGGCTGCCGTTTTGCTAAATCGACACAGAACAAGCCACTGCACTGAGCGTAACAGAAAATCTGGTATGGAAACCATGTACAGGGAGGGGCCCGGCTGACCCACCTGCCGAGCTGGTGGTCGCATGTGCGCATGTGTGTGTGGTGGGGGAGCTCGTTTTGATAAAGGTCTGATTCTCACCTGCCTTTGTTCACCGAAAGAGCAGCTCTCCTATCCATGTAAATTTTTGTCTTGATCATCTGTGGTGCTGCTCACGATCTAAAAGTTTCCTTTCCTGGCAGCCTTGCTTTTGAGCCCCATACAACTCCAAGAAATCAAAGTTAAAATTAAAAACGTAAATTGTGGAAGGCTGTGCATAGGATCATGATTGCATGATATTCAGGAACACAGAGAATGAGGCCGCAAAGACTTGCATCGCTGGAGAAATCTATAGACAGACCCAGTGGTTTTCAAGTAATGTTTGTCGTCGGCGATCAAAGGGCTCCTTTAGGCAAAACGTAAAAATAGGGAACTAGAAAAAAAGCCAGACAACAGCTTGGATTGGGACCAGGGCAGGAAATGGAGTTCTATAATCCCTGAAAAATAGAAAAGGAGGTAAGCCTTCGCTGTCATTACCACCTGTGCTAACCAGGACATTTAGGAACATATACGATACACGCTCCTGAAGTCCTTACAAAGTGTTTGTTCACATGGATAGCTCAGGTTCTCTCCCAAACATGCATACTTTCCAAGGACGGCTTGATTTCTGTCCCCACACTGGCTGTACCCTGTGCCGATGAGTTCCTGGGCTGTGGTCCGTATGTTCCATCTCGCCCGGTCAGGCACTCGGGCACCCAGCTCCTGTAGGGCTACCGTGAGGAATGGCTGCCGTGACGAGACCTCCATGAGGCTGGCAAGGGTGACAGGCTCGGCTGTCACTCACCAAGACGTCCCGCTGCATGACACTGCTCCCGAACCCATTTCTACACTTGCGAATGGACAAATATCAGCTTCCTCCCTCTCCAAAACCGGGACAACATTCTCACAAGCTGGGTCCAGATTCGCCATCGATGCACTGTCCCCGGGTTCCCCACCACCTTCTTCTATTTCTGAACAAACAGCAGTCATGCCGATGCCTTGAGCCATGTCGCTCTCAACAGAAATGGTTCCAGCTTCCTTCGCATCCCTACTAGCTGTCAGATTGACAGGCGGGTGACGCTGTTAATAATCAAGGGTTGTGCTGTGAAACTGGACACATAAGAGGAGGTTGTTGCTGCAGCTGACGGAGCGCCCACCACCCCGCTAGGAGGACGGGGTGAGCATCTCCACCCAGCACTGGACAAAGTAGGCAGGAAACAACATCGTCACTCGTCACCCCCAACTGGCTTCCCTAGAAGGGACATGCCCCTCGGCTGCTGGAGAGCCTTTTCTGCCCAAGAGGCCCCTGGTCTCATTGGACCAGGGCAGGCCCGGCTCCCCGTGGGTTTGTTTGGAGCACCCCCCACAGAATCGGGGAGTCCATGTAGCTCACTGGACAGGCCTCATGAAGAATGGGTCTCAGCGCCCACCCTGTCAGCCTTGCGATGCCAACAGCAAAGGCAGAAGCAGAAGAGTAAGCCCCGGGATGAAACTGAGTGAGTCACAAAAGAGCAACACAGCCATCTCTGCTGACAGGAGCTTCTCCTCAGGAGCACGGACGGGTCCCCTCTTCACGTCCAGGTGAGCAGTGGGGAGACGCCGTGGCTGGAAATGGCAGATGCTCTTTCTGCATTTGTCACCGTCACCACGCATACGATCCAGATGACTCCATTTGTGCAGCTATTCCGGGGTCAGAGAACTCTGTGTGCTTTCCAGGAAGGACTCGCACGTCTTAGGATCTGTTCCGCGAAAGGCCCTGTACCCTTCTTCACGTGTCATCATGTTAACTAATCATTCCATGGAGTGGGCACCGTTTTTTAATTTTATCTGCAGACAGAGATGACGTGGTTCAGAAGGGATACTTTCTCAGAGGCTGCTGGGTTCCTAATCATTGGCCTCAAAGCTTTACGAATGCGAGCTCCTGGCCGGTTGTCACCCACCGTTGTGTACCCACCTTCTCTCCCAGCCCTGGCACACAGTGGCACACTGCATGTGTTGAGTGATCCACGGATTAATGAGGAAATGAAATGGCAACACGAGCATGTATGCCAGGGATCGGAGCTCGTGATAGAATCACATGGCCAACAAAGTAAGGGCAACGATGCGCACCACCTCATGAATACACATTGTAGGAGGAAAGAATGGAATTCACAATAAGTTAACCCCATATGATGAACTTTTCTTTTTTTTTTAAGATTTATTTTATTGTTTGAGAGAAGGTGACAGAGAGAAGTGGGAGGGCCCAGAGCAGTCTCCATAATTGTACATCATCAGTTGGGACATGGTTTCATTCCACACAGGTGGCTGTGGGGCCACGCAGGGTGGGAACTGAACTGGGGGCCTCCCACATGGGAGACGAGAACCTTCACCACCAATCCCAGCGGTTACCAGCTGAAGTTCAGCATGTGGGTTTGCACGGGCCGGTATTTGAATTCAATCCCCGGACCTCACAGTTGCAAGACAAGTGCTCAGCCTGTTGAGCTATCTCAGCCTTCCTGTGATGGAGTTCCTAAGTTTTACATTTTCTTAATGTGACGCATCAGTCTTCATTTTTTCCTCTTTTATGTTATTTTTCTGTACATGTTGCTGACGCTGGATCTTAGGCATCTGGGTAGAAGAGTTGAGCTAATGTTCTAGTTAAAAACACTTAAATTAAAAACTTCCAATAGCCCCTTAACTTATAATTAAATGTACCATATGGTTCTATTTTACTGAAAATCGGGGCCTAATTTGATGTTTTTATTTTTCAGCAACAGAGTTTACAGGCTTGTTCTCAATCATTTTTATGTCAAGAAAATGATTACAACCAAGGCAAAGTTTTGAGATTATTAGACAAAAACAATCTCTTACCTCAGGGTAATAGTATTGTTTTTGGTATAGAAATATTATTATTTAATCCCATCCAGGGATAAAAAAACAGTTGCATAGATTAACAATTGTTAGGTCAAGCTAGGAAAGGTTCACATTCTTTCTGGGTTTTACTATTTTACTTTCTATTTAATTTGAATACAATCTGAGACAAAATGCTAACTTTTGCACCTTTTAACAGATGTGGTTGAGCATTATTTGGGGTGTCTTAAAAATGTTCAGTAAGTAAGCTGCAAATATAAGGTCAACTTTTATCATCTGAAAAGTTCATATCTTCTTGTCAAGTCTCCTAAATGAGGAAAGTGGAGTGTAGAGAGTTGATTAACATTTAAAAAGAATGGCAATTTTTAAAGATTCATTTTATTATGAGAGAAAGTGAAAGAGAGAGAGAGAAGGGGGCGGGCCCAGAGCAGTCTCCATAGTTGCACATCATTAGTTGTGACATGGTTTCACTCCACACAGGTGGATGTGGGGCCGCGTAGGGCGGGAAATGGGCCGGGGGCCTCCCGCATGAGAGGCAAGAACCTTTGCCACCATCCTGGTGGTTACCAGTTGCACTGCAGTTCAGCACATGGGTTTGCACAGACCTGGGCCCAGAATTGAACCCGAACCTCGCAATTGCAAGGCAAGTGCTCAACCTCTGAGCTATCCTGGCATCCCCAAGAGAATAGGATCTTAAAGAAGCAATTCCAATTTTCTGTCTACCTTGTTCTAGGTTGACAGGAATGTCAACAACTTAATTCTAAGCTATTTGATTTACAACAGTAGTAATAGGAGTCATAGTTTGTAGTCTTCTCCACCACATGTATTTTATGCACAACTATCCCTTCATACATCTGTCACCAGCCGTATGGGCAGGTGTCAATGGGCTTTACTGCCTAAAATCAACAGTTTCTTGTGTTTAAATGTTTGTTAGGTTGTCTCTGTTCCAACCACTGTTACAGCTTTTCTGTCAAGGAAGTGGTGACGTGCCTCTTCCTTCAGGCACACATAACGAAAGGCAGACACATCCTGGGGCCTCCCAGGCCTGCAAGAGAGGGGTAAAGTGACAAGTCCACTAAAACACCATGTGGAGAGGAGGATTCGTGTGCAGGAGCCACTGAATGTCTCTAATAAAAACTGGGGTTTAGAGTATGTACAGGATGTACCTTATACCCCCATTGTAGAACGCTGTGCACGCACATGAAGAAAAAAATGAGGGGGACACACCTCCATGCACTGACATGAGTGAGTCCCCAAGACACAGGAAGTGGAAAAAGCAAGTTATCCTCAGCCACAAATATTCAGGGAGCGCTGGCTATGTGCCGAGCCCTCGTCTGGCTAAGGAGCATATCGAAGATCCAGCAAAAGCCCTCGTCACGAGGAACTTCTGTGCTGCTCAATTCCAATTCGTGTAAAAACGTAGGAAGGAAATAAAAACACATGAGCACTTGTGAGCAAACCTGTCCATGTAGCTGAGTAGTAAGAGCAGAGCAGGAGCCAGAGGGCAGCCGGGGGAATGTTGCATTGTTCACGCATTGAGGTATGTTTTGCGTCCTTTAAAGTAAGAATGTGTGTATCTCTGGCTCATGCTTGAGCATAAAACAGTGGACAGAGAAGTAAATGAGCAGAGAAGGCATTCCATCTGTAGGGAGCGACTGGAACGGATGGTGACCATGGACATGAGTGCCTGTGTGAGTTTACGAGACATACGAGGGTCCGGAGAGGGTGCAGTCCAGCCATGTAATGAGAACTAGAGGCATCTATGGCCGGATTTCTTCGGAACAGCCCTCATTTGTCCTGAGACTTCTCAGAGTCCAGGGATTTGCCAGCATACTTAGGTTTCCCCTGAACCAAGGGTTCCTAGAGAGCCACACGTTATCCACAGTGTGTAGCATCGTACCCCTTGTTTGCTCCCATTTCAGGGTTCATTGTCTTCTGTTTCACTCACTGAACCTGAAAGGAGAAGAAGGGAAGGAAGGAAAACTATCGTTGTGAGAGAGGGACAGCACAGGGAGTGAGGAAGGCACCCAACGGAGCTGGACCCCAATTCGCTTATTAGGCTCATAGCCACTTTGGCTGCTGGGTAAATGGCTGGCTTTGAACATTAGCCTTGTCAAGAGCAAGAAGAACCCGGATTTGCACCTGTAACACATGACAAATTAGGACATAAGGTAGGTTGAATCTGCCAAATCACATGTCTGTTCTTAAAAATAAAATAAAAAAAGAGGTCAATCCTGTGGAAAGTACATCAATTCTGATTCAGATGGGCATGTCTGAAGGGGTCCTGTGGGGCAGGAAGTGAAGGAGAAGAACATAGGTATTACAATCAGGAAATAATGCAACGCAAAAAAACAAGGTAAAAGATGCCAAAGCAAGTCCATCACTCAGATGATAGCGCCAGACCACGTGTGAACACCTTGGCGCCAGCAATGGACAGGAAAGAACCGGTGCCTCTGCCTTCCTGCGGGGCCTGTGACCTTCCCGCAGGGCCCGTGACCTTTCCTCTGGGCATTATTGCAGAGAAGCGGCAGGAATGGGCTTCCTGTGTCCCCGATGAACACAGAATTCTTTCCAGCAGGCCAGGGTCTGTTTATGGACCCTGTGGCCGCATTGCAAGGGCCGGAAAGGTTTGTCCATGGAAGGAATATCCATCTCAGAAGCCTCTCCAAAGGGCTTTGCATGTGGGAGCGTGAGCAGCCCTGGTAGGAGATAGTCGAGTTCATGAGGCCAAGCCCTGGACGTGGGGCACTGAGATCTGCTCGGGGAGTGGTGGTCCAGTCGTCAGTTCCTCTGTGGATGCGGAGCCTTCAATCAATATCCAAAATGCATCACGTTCCCACCGGTCTTGTGTCAAAACGAAGGTGTTTCTCAAGTGTTTCCTAAAACTCAGACTCACCATTTAGCCACCTTGAGACATTGCCTTCACAGGGGTCAAGGGTTTATGTTCATGTAACCACTGTGACAACGCATTTTATGTCTGTGAGGATTTTTGAAGGGGATACAGTTGAATGGGGGCTACGATAAAGAGACCTTTTAATATTGGTTTGATGGCTGCCTTGCGCATCTTGTGTATGGATTGTCAAAGGTTGAAAAGGAAGCACGTGACAGGCACTTGAGGAGCGAGGGAAGAATGACAGTAAATAGCAGATTAACTAGTCATTCAAAGTACTATTAAAAAAAAAAGGGCACGCTGGGAGAGCTCATTGGGTTGACCACTCGCTTTGCAGCCCTGGGGACCAAGGTTCGAGTCCCAGTCCTGGCCCGTGTGGACCCATGTGTTGAACTGGGGTGAGCTTCCCATGCGGGAGGCCCCCAGCCCAGTTCCCGCCCTGCACGGCCCCCACCCACCTGTATAGAACAAAACCATGTTGAAAACTGATGACGAACAGCTATAGAGATGGCTCTGGGCTCTCCCCCTTCTCTCTGTCTCTCTCTCTGTCTCTGTCAAAAACAATAAAATTAATCTTAAAAACAAAACAAAACTGATTGCTGCTTTAGAAGAGAAAGACCAAACTTTAAGATGTTGCATACGTCCTCATGTGGTCCTCACTACTGTTTCTTACTGTCCCCCGAGAATAGGCCCATTTCTTAGCAGTCACACGCTACTGAATATGCAACCATCTCTGCATAGCTTCAGCTTCAGCAGGTTGCTTCCTCACGGGCCCCATGGTCACAGAGGAGCTGAGACCTGGGCTGCCTACCATGTGCTTGGGGAATGTGTGAGCTGCACATGTCAAGGCTGCTGTTCAAAACAGCCTGGAAGCCCCTCGTGCAAGCCCCACCTGTCCCCTGAATACCTGAGGCAGCTCAGTCAGCCTCTTCGCCTCCCTTGGCATCTGATTTCAGACCCTTTGCATCCAGGCAGCCTTCACACAGTCACAGGCTGTCTTCTGGCCACAGGCAGCATCTCTTTCTTCTATGGTTTCTTATAACAATACTTCTCCCCAAAATAACGTCCACAGTCATTTACCACACGGTTCGCCTCGTTTGGCTGCTGTCCTGATGGAGAAAAACGCTTTACAGCACGTGAAAGAGAACGAGTTGGTGGAAGAATTAAAAGGCCTTTGAACTTTGATGGTGCAAGACCTCAAGGAAAAAAAGAAAAAAGAAAGCATCTCCTCCATGCAGGCGCACCTCACTTTATTGAGCTTCCCGGAGAGCGCGGGTTTTGTTTTTTTTTGCAAATGGAAGGTTGGTGGCAACTCTGCACTGACCACGTCCGTGGGTGCCATTTTCCCAACAGCCGTTGCTCACTCCGTGTCCCTGGGCCACGTCGGTGATCTTGCAACATTGCAAACCTTTTCATGGCTATTACATTTGCCATGGTGATCTGTGATCGGTGACCTCTGGTGTCACCGCTGTAATTGTTTGAGGAGGCACCACGAACCACACCCACATAAGACAGAGAACTTGATACATGCTGGGTGGGTTCTGACTGATCCACTTACGGGATGGCCCCCGGCCCCCCATCTCTGCCCCACCCTCCTCGGGCCTCCCTCTTCCTGGAGACACAGCAATATGGACATTAAGCCAGTGAATGATCCTACAATGGCCTCTAAGTGTCCAAGTGGGAGGGAGAGTCTGTCAGTATGGCAAACGTCACTGTTGTCTTCGTTTACCAAATTGCCACAGCCACCCAGCCTTCAGCAGCCACCACCCTGATCAGCCACCACCACCAATATCGAGGCCACACCCTCCCGTCCGCAAGAAGAGTGTGACATCGACGTTTTTCATTGAGGTAATGCATTTCTTAGGCATCATGCTATTGCATACAATAGACTACTGTAGAGTATACACATGACTTCTTGTATTAAAACTGATACGGGTGACATTGGTTAATAAAATTATATAGTTTTCAAGTGTACCATTCTGTAGTATTCTGTCCGGAAAATATCCAGCCATAAATACCTCTATTTTTTATATTACGTGGGTGGATATTTTCCAAACAGCCCTCATACGTCATCTATGGATTGCATTGTACGTTCGTGATCCAAAGTCAAATCTCCTTCTGTCACCGTATATTTGACACTCTTTCATCTTCTCTACAACCTACCCCCTCCCCGCTTTTCCTGTGGTGACTACTAACCTGTTGTCTGTGTCTACGAGTTTTTGGTTTGTCTTGTTCATTTGTTGCTCTCAGTTTTATATCCCACCCATGAGTGAACTCATATGGTTCTCGACTCTTTCTGCCCGACTTACTTTGCTTAGCATGGTGATCTCAAGGTCCATCCATGTTGTCACAAATGGCCATGATTTATCATTTCTTACAGCTGAGTAGTATTTCATTCTGTGTAAGCACCACATCTTCTTTATCCAGTCATCTATCAAAAGGCACTTTGATTGTTTCCATGTCTTGACCACTGTGAACAGTTCTGCAGTGAACATCAGGGTGCATGTATCCTTACAGATTAATGTTTTCAGATGTTTTAGGTAGATACCCAGAAAAGGATTTGCTGGGTTGTATGCTAATTCTATTCTTAATTTTTTAAGGAATCGCCACACTGCCTTCCACGGTGGTTGTACCAATTTACATTCCCACCAGCAGTGCATGAGGGTTTCTTTTTCCCCACAGCCTCTCCAGCACTTGTTATTCCTTGTCTTGTTGATTGTAGCCATTCTAACAGGTGTGAGGTGGTATCTCATTGTGGTTTTAATGTGCATTTCCCTAATTGCTAGTGATGTTGAGCATTTTTTCTTGTATCTGTTGGCCATTTGTATGTCTTCATGGGAGAAGTGTCTGTTCAGGTCCTCTGCCCATTTTTTAATTGGCTTGTCTGTCTTGTTGTTGTTAACTTGTGCAAGTTCTTTATATATTTTGGATATTAGCCCCCCTTATTAGGCGTTATTTGCAGATATTCTTCTCCCATTCCAATGCCTCTTTGCCTTGTTGAAGCTTTTTCGTTTGATAGAGTCCCATTCATTTATTTTTTCTTTTAATTCCTTTGCCTTTAGGTCAAATTCATAAAGTCTTCTCTAAGACCAAGTTTAGTACTGATGTTTTTTTCTATGCATTTATTGTTTCAGATCTTACGTTTCAATCTATTTTGAGTTAATTTTGGTGTACCGTGAGAGCAGTCTAGTTTCATTCTTTTGCGTGTGGCTTTCCAATTGTCCCAGCATCATTTATTGAAGAGGCTTTCTTTTCTCCATTGTATGTTTTTGACTCCTTTGTAGAAAATTATCTGCCCATATATATGAGTATTTATTTCTGGGCTCTCAGTTTTATTCCATTGGTCTGTGTGGGTTTGTTTGTTTTTGTTTTTTTTCTGCCAATACCATGCTGTTTTGATTTTTGTCATTGTGTAGTATAAATTGAAGTCAGGGAGTGTGATGCCTCCAATTTTGTTCTTTTTTCTCAGGATTGCTTTGCCTATCTGGGGTCTTTTGTGATTCCATACAAATCTGATGATTTTGTGTTCTACCTCTTTCAAAAATGTCATTGGGGGGTTTGATGGGATTACATTAAACCTGTATGTTGCTGCAAACATAACTTTTATACGCACTGAGAAACAAAAAAAAAACCCAATGTAGGACTCACTTTATTGCAATATGCACTTCATTGAGGTGGTCTGGAACAGAACCAGCAATATCTCGTAGGTATGCCTGTAGTATAACATAAACTGTTGAGACCATATTCCTGGTGAGAAAATTATGGTAAATCTTACCAATATTTCTTTCTAAGATGTGATAGAATATTAACAAGGCATTCCACTTTATTTAACAAATCAGAATATTAAGTGATAGAGTATCCTCTTCAACTGCTGAAATGTCTCAACAGCAGTGATGATATTATTGCTCTTAATGTAAAGTAGAATTTTAAAGCACTTTATCTTTGTATTTATGCAAGATAATATGCCCACTGATGACAAAGTGACACAGAAAATGAAACCCATTACATTTACTTGGTTTGATGAGATTATGAGAGCAGTAATAAATATTTGTTGCAAATCGTAAAACAGATTGTCTTGCTAAAATTTCTCATGAGCTAGTAAGTGAATTAAACTCAGTATTTTCATGTTGAATCAAGCTGAGAGAACAGACAATTTTCTCAAAATCTAGGGCCCTTGCTGAAGTGAGAATACTCACTGTGGCTATTCATCGATTAAAATTTCCCGAGAATCTTTTATACCTGATATTTTAGTCAGTCCATAAAAATAGATACAAGTATACAGAATGAAATAAAACAAGCATATCAGGAGCCTTGAGAAAGTGACCTGTGTTGAGCTATTTTCTTATTTTTTTATAAGGTCTCCTGATTTAATGTAATCATTGGACAATAAATTTTGTTTCTCAAGGAAAGTTTGTGCTTCTTTATGTATAAGTATCAGGTAATATCCCCTTCAGAGACACACAAGATTATTTAATAATTTATCTACACACATAAAGTAGATTAACATGTCAAAAGGGGAAATTTGCTTTTCCGGAGCATTTTGTAATGCCTTTTTTTTTAATTAAGCAGGCATATATTATACACACTTGTATGTTTTTGTTTTTAATTTTTATTTATTGTTTGAGAGAGAGAGAGAAAGGGGAGGGCCCAGAGCCGTCTCCATAGTTGCACATCATTAGTTGTTACACGGTTTCATTCCACACAGGTGGACGTGGGGCCACGTGGGGTGGGAACCAAACCAGGGGTTTCCCACATGGGAGGCAAGAACCTTCACTGTGGAGCCATCCCGGTGGTTACCAGTTATGCCACAGTTCAGCATATGGGTTTACACGGGCCAGGGCCAGGAATTGACCGTCGGATCACAAGATTATGAGGCAAGTGCTCAACCGCTGAGCTATCCTGGCATCTCTGTGTTGTCTTGTCTTGTTTTGTTTTGTTTTTTAGCACTTGTTGTAACAAGCACACCATGATAGTATAGGAAGGATGAAGGAATAGCTGTAAGGATGAGGAAGGCTTAGCAGAGGCCCCAACGTAAAGTGCGTTTTAAAATGGGAAGGTTCCAGAAACACAAAGGCTGCCAACTCAGTCTTTCCCATGAAACAGAATTTCAGAAGGTAAATTCGGTTTCTTTTAAGCTGTACACATGCATAAGAACTGGGGAAGAACCTTGCTAACCCCGCGCTGACTTCCTTGAAAGGGAGTCTCAGTGGCAGGAGCACATCTATGCCCCTGCAATAGTCTCCATGTTCCCTGTGATGTGTGGAGAGGAAGGAGGGAGGCAGAAGTGGTGATGGCCAACCCATCCAGCACATATTTACTGAGCAACTACCGGCGTCTGGTTTTCAATGAAGTCATTTGCAACCTGGAATCTCTCTACCACTAATTATTTCAGATGAAAAATAAATCAGCCCACATAGTGTGTCCTGTTGTGGCTAGTTTTATTTTCTCTTCAAATGAATGAGTGTTTGCATAGAGCCAGATATCACTGAAATAGTAAATTCCAGTTCTTACACTATTGAAAATGGCATCATTTGATAAAACAATCTTTGGGGGAGATGTGAATTAGATTAAGTTGAGGAATGCATCTATTTGCAGTTGGAGGCTTCAGATTTTTTGGATACATCATTAATACTGTCTCCAGTCAAATAGTTGTGATGATTACACCCAGTGGTTGGAATTGCTCCAATGCTATTATCTTATAAACTTCAGTGTCCAAATCTAGTTACTCCCCAGTATTTTCTTTAATCTACTCTAATGTGTCATTTTCTACTTTATAATAGCTATGTTTTGTCCCAGAGTCAATATGATCTAAAGATCAATTTTATTAATCTAGCCTCTTTCCAATTTTAACTGCTTACTTAAGTCATCTTGGAGTGTACCGTTTTCCTAAGAATCACATCTCTTTCCTCAGCCTTTCTCCTCAACATACTACATCTCTGAACTAACCACCTCGCCGTGTTTTCTAAACCGTGCACTTTCCAGATCTATTTTTTCCCTTAAGGAATTCCGTAGCGGCCAGTCCAGCAATGCCTGCAGGTGAGGTCAGATTGGTAAGGACGCCCTGAATTTGACTGGTTACCTGTTTCGCTGAAACACAACATGGATCCTTCCTTTGCTCACTGCCGCCTCACTCGGTACGAATGCTGTAGACGTTCCCTGTTGTTTGGTTTTAGGTTCTACCTTTCGCTTTCTGCCATGTGCTGACATGCCAGCTAAATCTCTTGTGCTGAGCCTGTTGACGCTGTGTTATAAATATGTTTGCTGCTTCTTGGTCCAGTTACCAAGTGAGACAGATCTGTGGCTGCCTCGAAGCCACCAGCTCTGCTTAAGGAAAAAGAATAACCTCGGAAGAACTAGATGACAGGATTGAAACCAAGGCTCAGTTTCACTCCTAAAGGAGTGAGAGGGTTTATTCCTCTTTCATTTTTAGACTTTTTATTGCTTCAGCTCTCTTTTCTTATACCTCGTCATTGCATCCACTTCCAAACAAACACATAAAAAAAATGAGTCATTTCAGGAAGAATACTGGAACAGACCACTCACTGTGGTCTTTTGTATGATTATCAACTTCGTAATTGTCATCTGTATGGTTTTGAGCCATGCCAAGAGAACTTTCTTTACTAATGGAAATCTTCCATATCTGCACGTGGCTGCTGCTGGCCATCTGTACCTGTGAGCATCTGAAATGTGGTTGGTGTGAAGCTAAACATGAATTTCATTTCATTTTTTATTGAATTTATTGGGGTGACATTGGTTAGTAAAATTACATAGGTTCTGGGTGTACAGTTCTATGTGACATTGTCTATGTGTTGCATTGTGTGCTCACCTCCCAGAGTCAGTTCTCTTTCTATCACCATATATTTGATGCCCCTCCCTCCTCTCCCATACCCCTCCCCCATGACCCTCAGGAAACCACTAAACTATTGACTGTGTCCATGAGTTTCTGTGTCTTTGTATGTTCGTTATATTCCTTCGTTGTTTTCAGTTCTATAACCCATATGAGTGAAGTCATATGCTTCTCAGCTTTTTCTGTCTGGCTTATTTCACTGAGCATGACAATCTCAAGGTCCATCCATGTTGTTGCCATTGGTAGTATTTCTTCTTTTCTTATGGCTGAGTGGTATTCCATTGTGTATATTCCAAGGGATTTCAGGTATAATCTTTTACTAAAAAAAAAACAAAACAGGAAAAGAAAAGAAAAGCTTTATATTGAAGACACGTTAAAAATTCATTGTTTTAGGCATATCAAGCCCACAGACGTACGTGCCAGCTGTGGGAGTAGTTCTCACTCCCATTCACCCACAAAGTGAGCACTGGAGACATTCTAAGTACTGCAGGTGAGTCCCGACCTTCACATGAAGGGGGACAAGCAGTGAAGGTGCTAAGCCTCGGGGAGAAAGCTTGTCACCTTGGTGGCCTCCCAATTGGTGCTCATGGGCCTCATTAAACCAGGGCACAGCTTCTCAGATCCTGGGAGCTTATTAACACTGATATCTGATCCCCAGAAGTTCAGGGGTCAGGACGGGCTCCGGATTTGCACGAGTCCCAAGCCTCCGAGTGATGCTGATACTCTCCGGTCAAAGGCCCCCAATTTCACGTGTCCGGTCCATGGGCCTGCAAGACATGGTAAATGTCAGATGCCACGTGAGGGATACATGCTGTGGCCACTCAGATTAGTGAGTATTAACTCACAGTGATGGCCATTATCTGAGGTGTTATTCTTGCTTAACTCCAAAGCAAGGAATGGCTGTTCATGGATATATAAAGCAAAGAGGAATGGAAGGAAAATTGTACAGCTCTCAATGTAGAATTCGATGTTATTGAAATTCAGTGTTTCACCCTAAATATTCTCCACATGTGTCATTAAGTGTTTAATAACTGGAATAGCTATTTAGAGGTGGGACATGTCATATATTTCCTATGAGGGTATAAACTAGAGAGAAGTAGATCATTTTGGTTGGACTGTAGAGAGAATTTGGTAAATGGGCTACTTTTTCAGAACATAACAATGTTATTTCTTAAGGAAAAAGGATAAAGAAAAGAATATCCGAGTACTAAATAGTTGTCCATGCTGGCAGCTAGTTTACATTTTATTCCTGGGAAATGGCACCATTAGAGGTATTTCCTCCGATATTAAGTCAGGAGTTTGTTTTAAGATTTGTTTTAAGAAGAAGGGATGCTGGGATAGCTCAGGAAGTTGAGCGTTTGCCTTGCAACCACAAGGTCCAGGGTTCGATTCCTGACCTTGGCACATGCAAACCCCATATGTTGAACTGCAGCACAACTGGTAACCACCAGGAGGGCCCAGCAGTGAAGGTTCTCGCCTCCCACGCAGGAGGCCCCCAGATTGGTTCCTGCCCCATGTGGCCCCACATTCACCTGTGTGGAATGAAACCATGTCACAACTAAGGATGTACAACTATGGAGACTGCTCTGGGTCCTCCCTCTTCTCCCTCCTTCTCTCTCTCTCTTTCTCTGACTCTCTTTCTCTCTCACCTACTCTTAAACAATAAAATAAAATAATAAAATAAAATAAAATATTTGTGGATAGAAGGAAAGAGCCCCACCTACTGAACTACCCAGACAGCCTCCCACCTGTGATGGGCCCTGATGTGACCTTGACCCCTTAACCCTTTCGCTGTGTGACAATAGTGTCTCGTCATGACATGAGTTGCTGTCGCTGCTATGCGTATGATGAGTATGTCTCCTCTTGGTTTTCGTTCGCGTCTTTCACCTCTCTGCGTATTTTATTGTAGGACAGGCACATATGGCAATGCAATTTATGATAAAGCACTTGTATTTTATTTGCTGGATGGAGCCACGCTCACCTTCAATTTCTTTTTAATATATAAGTTGTATCTAAATGTCATAAGTAGAATTTTTTCAGTGTTTGATTTACATTGCAAAGAAATAACACATAAGGATTTTGGAACTACATTTTCACTTTTTCAACCTTTGTTTTATACTTCTTTAGTATTTTTACATAAAGAAAAATCATAATTTTTTGCAAACTATTTTACTTTTCTACAGGGCGTTCGGCGTTGATGTTACAGTTTCCTTTGTGGAAGTTGCATGTGTTGAATGGAGACTTTCGAATGCACCGGGAGTGCTTATAATTTTAGAAGGTGGTGAAATTGCTCAGTTCATCTCACTGTGTGTGAAAAGAAGCAGAAGTGTAGTAGCGCATTTCCTGACATTGTTTTGACGGCAAAAGCTGTGAATCATTATCCGCGGCAGATCAGGTTATGAGGGACAAAACTCCATCACCTCCCTGAAACCGCATTGCACACGGCAATAAAATACCAGTGCAGAGAAAGGGTTAAGAAAAAAAAGGTGCAAACCTGCCTAGGACATCATGCCCAGAGGTCACAGCAACCTTGTTTGTTTTTTGTTTGAAATTGTGAAATTGTCTCATCTCCCCAGCCAGGGTGGGAGTTTGTAGTCATCTATTCAAATGTGCACCTACTCTTAGCACAATAGTTACTGGAATTTAGTAAAAAAAACAAGATTCTTTACTTGAAAGACAGATTCAATCGATGAGAGCTGTCAAGAAAGTATCCAGCCATGACATATGAAAAATAGAGGCATTTATGGCTGGAGTTTTTTTCCGGACAGCCCTCGTCCTTCAAGGTGGGTGTCAAAGGGCTTTCAAAAACCGATTCTGGCAGCAGAGCTTAGAGCCACAGCCCAGGTCTGCTGTTTTGTCGCTACCTGGTCATCTCTGCTCACTTGTACCTTGGTTTGCAAATCCTCAAGATGCATTTTATAATCTCCTGGAGTTACTTGAAGTGAAATCAGATTGTGAAAGAAGAGCAGGTACCTTGAGTGAGCACTCAATTCATACAAGCTGCCACTAACATTTATTGGAAATCTCTGAAAAGTTAGGAAGCCCCGAGAAACTCCCTGAGGACACAGAGCTAAGGGGAAGGATACCTGAAAGTCACGCTCAGGTATAACTCGATTTTGAAAATAGAATAAAATTTGTAAAAGCTTTCTCCACTTTCCACACGCAGTTGCGAACACTAAATTCAATAGTCTTTCCGTGAAAGCTTAGCAGGTATGTTGTCAATCAAGTTGGAGTAGCTGTACAGCATTTTGTGTTTAGTTGAGAGGGTCAAAAAATTAATATGATTTAATAAGAAGCCTTACTATTTGCCCCGTCCCCAAACATTTCTTGCACAGATGGTTTATTCCTTTCAAACACTGAAGTAAACGAGGTGACCTGAATATTATTTTTCAGGGCAAATTTTCATGCTTGGTTCATTTATGGGATTTGTTTGTTTGTTTTATTTTTAACTTAACTAACTGCACTATATTCATATTCTCTGTAAATCTGATCACAGTTCAGCCAAAAAGTCATGAGAGGAATTGTAGGAATCACTCCACCTATTTTTGTAAACCATCGCGTTCAGAGGTAGGGAGATCATTTTAAAATGGAAGTTTCAGGCTTTCGTATAAATAATTGCCCGCTGCCAACATTCAGGTGTTCTCCCCCCCAAAAACAAGCAAGATCCAGAGAGAGCTGTGACAGCAATGAAGGTATTTCTTAGATGTCAAGCTGTTCGTTGTAATGGAGAATGCAGCCTTACCTGAGTCACTGTGACTTCCGATGGGTTAATTCTTTGTTGTCTGTGACTTGCTTTCACAGACTTCAGCAGAGAGAGAGAGGAAGAGAGAGGGAGGGAGGGAGGAGGAGGGGAGGGGAGGGAGAAGGAGGGAAGAGGAGAGAAGAGGTGAGAAGAGGAGAGAGCAGAGTGTGTGTAGCTAGAAAATGTGACCCAAAATGTGGAGTACTTCAGGGGGTCACTAACGTTGAAAAGACCCCCTTCCATCACACTGAGCCCTGCAGAGCCGGCTTCGCCAAGCCACGTGCTATGTCCTGTCACACTGTCATCGGCAGAAAGTGTTGGCAGTGACCTTCCCCGGCTAAACTGTAGAGTTCCATCAAGGCGGGCTGTCTGGCAACATGGTGGAGCTGTACCCATCCACGCGGTTACCTGGTGTAAGAACCCAGAAAAGTGCTTGGAGCACTGTCCTTGCTTCGTGCACAAGTGAACGCTGATGACAGAGGCGTCTGTTACCCTGTTCCGACCACAGAAGGCAATGGCGCCATGTTAGGAGATTGCCGTGACCATGATGGTAGGCAAGGCATGGTTGGCACACCTTTCAGTCCTCCCCCCATTTCTCGCAGTTGGATTTTTACCCATCATGAGCTAGTATTTACAAATTGCCACACTGGGCTAAGTCAATGAGCCGCAGTTTATCACATCCCAAAGGGCACCTGTCTGAGATGTAGGTTCGTGCAGAAACTTCACTGATCTAAATTTTTCATAATAATTAAATGCTTCCTTATAAAACGAGACTGTCAACCTTGTAGGCAGTTTTCGAAGCCAACCTTGACATTTTAATGTGGGGAGAAGAAGAGGCTTGTTTGGATCATGTGTTCTTCGAATTGGGTTTTCATCAAGTCTTGATTTCATTTCAGACTTAAGAGCATTTTACTTTTCTAAAAAAGGAAATGCTTTCAAAATTAGCTTTGTTCCTCAATACAGCATCATCTTTCCACAGTATCTTAACTGATGGCTCTTTGGGCCATTTTATACAGTTATTCGGCTGTTGTTTTTCTTTTGACCTAAGGAGAGAGAGAGGAATAGGGCGAGGTTGAGAGAGAGGTTAGGTATTCAAAACATGCCAAGGTGGTCACAGGTCACAGGGATCATTGTGGATGTTCAGGAGAAAAACTGAATACAAGAAAAGAAGTTTCGGGAAAGCTGGGATGGCTCAGCGGGTAAAGCGCTCGCTTTGAAGCCCCGAGGACCGAGGATCGAATCCCGGCCCTGGCCCATGCGGACCCACATGCTGAACTGGGGTGTGCCCCAGTTCAGTTCTTGCCGAGACCTATGTGGGAGGCTCCCGGCCCAGTTCCTGACCTGCACAGCCCTGTGCCCGCCTGTGGAGTGAAACTATATGGAAAACTAATGTCAACTATGGAGACTGCTCTGGGCCCTCCCCCTTCTCTCTGTGTCTCTCTGTCTCTGTTTCTCTCTGTCAAAAATCAATAAAATAAATCTTTAAAAAAAAAAAAAAAGAAATGAAGTTTTCTCCCCACTTGCCCCACCCCCACCCCCAGATCTAGAAACTACAGGAACTGGTCCTTTTCCTTGTTCGATCTATATAATCATGTTATTTTATATTTACCTTACAATTTGCAAGGTACCTTTTCTTTTTCTGCATGGTCCTGCTGTGTCTCATCGTTATGTAATGAGGACAGTCAGAAGCTTACTAATGTTTCTAATGTCTAAAAGAGGAAATGACATTTTCCCGGGACTCACCTAGACGGCAGAACTGGGTCTGGTACCTGTTGAAGTTTTCTGAATCTACGCCAGGGACCCGGACCTTCGGTGTCAGCTGGTGTTGAGATATCAGCCTGATCTTTATGCTGCTGTTGCTGTCAAGCCAGCTGTCGTCCCAGCTTCCTCTGTTCATCAAAGAAACACAGTATTGTGCCTGTTACAACTCGGCATTCTAGTCTGTTGCTAAGTAGACTTGAAGATATTCTGGTTTCATAACCCTACTTTGCCATCAATTTTGTCTCCATTGTAGAGGTACCTCAGAAATGGCCACGAGAAAGCCATTAAGTCCAACAATCTGTATGCACAGAATTGTATTTATTCTTTTATGTATAACTTGTCCCAACAACTGTCATTTGATGAGTGCATGGTTGTTTGGTGGCAGGAAAATGAATACTACTGATAAAAAATACATTCGTCTTGGGATGCCTTTACCAGTCGGGTTAAACTTTGTGAAATCGGGAAGTGTGTTTTTAATTAGGGTGTCCTGTGTGTCTCCTGGTGTATGTATAGCTCCGTTGCTAAGGTTTGGGAGAAATAACAGAATGAAATGTCTAAGACACTATTAGTGGTGCTGATTCTATTCGTGGCTCATAGAAGTCTTCGTTGTCATGTATCACAATGTTTTCACTTCTTGGAAGAAAGCGCAGTGTCTAGCGTCGCATTTCCAGAGGTTCTTAACCCTTTCCCTTGCGGTTATGAAGTCTTTGAAAAAGAATGGTTACAGACAGTAAGTGTCACTGTTTGATTGGAATGCTTGTGTTGTTTCAAAGGCATGGTGGGAACCCAAGTAATTTCTCAGCTTATGTTTTTCCCACGGAAGTGTTTTATTTGAAAATTTTCAAAGACACTTAATATTCAGACGTCTAGTACCTCGAAGCATGCTGTTATATGTAGCAAATTACTGCATCTCTCGGGCCCCCAGTTTCCTTATTCCCTCACGTTAGCTGGAGCTGATCTCATTCATCTTTATAATTGGATTTCTTTTCTGTTTCCCTGGGCAAGCTCTGGTTGGGGATGGGGCGAGAGGCAAGAATGGAAACACAGGTGCTAATCAGAACCATATGAGGGCAGCCTTCTGGGTCCCTGGACAGGCATCTTGACCCTACTGAGGCCCGAGAGCTAATGGAATTCCCACCTCACCACTTACCACTTGAGTGACCTTAGGCCAGGGGTGGCAAACCTATGCCACTTTGGACACGTGGAACAATTATTTCGGCACGTGGAGCTGTGAATACCATTTAAAAAATTATTGTTTATGCTCTTATAGACATAAAAATAATTGATACCTCTATCTCACTCGATGGGTTGGCGTGCGAGTCGAGCGAGTATACTCTTATTTCATAAACTTTGGCACTCAATCGCCAAAAGGTTCGCCACCCCTGCCTTAGGCCAATGATTTTAAACTCTCTACTTCTATTTTCTCATTTATAACAAAGGCATAATAATAATACCGACTTCATAGAGATGTTTCCAGAATCACTTGTAAAAAATAATAAAGTTCTGGGATGCCAGGATAGCTTCGCGGTTGAGCACTTGCCTCACAATCACAAGGTCCTGGGTTTGATTTCTGGCCCCACCTGTGCAGCCCCCTAGGGTGAACTGCAGTGCAACTAGTAACCACCAGGATGGCAGTGAAAGTTCTTGCCTCCCACGTGGGAGGCCCCCAGTTCAGTTCCCACCCCATGTGGCCCCACACACACCTGTGTGGAATGAAACCCTGTCACAGCTAATGATGTACAACTATGGAGACTGCTCTGGGCCCTCCCCCTTCTCTCTCTCTCTCTCTCCTCTCAAACAATAAAATAAAAATAACTCCTTTTAAAAAAGATATTTATAAAATATTTATAGATGTTATATATTTTAAGCACTCCTGTGTTGTACAATGTCCTCTTGTTGCCATAACATGTGGAGGTATACTTGGTTAGCATCTTTAGGTCTCACACGTACCACATCAAAATTCAGAGGCATTAACATAATCACGGTTGCAGTGGGAAGTCTGAGACCCACTCGGGTTGTCCCCTGTGGGTGATCTGCCCTGTTGTCTGGATGGTCATAAGAATATTTATCTTAATTATTCTAACTAGAATATTTGATTTGGTGTGGATCATTTTCATCTCCCTTTCTTGGAGTGATAGGAACCATTGCTCTGGGGAAGCTCATAGTTTTAGAAGTTGAGAACATTTTCATCACCTTTTCTCTTTCTTTAACAATTGGTTCCATTCCAATAGTTCAGGCTGCTTCTTTGAGAAAAGCTCCGAAAAGTCCTTTTCTACTCCATTCTCTCGTTTTCATATGCTTCACTTTTTCTTCAATAATTTTTCCCCTTCCCCCTGGTCTTTCTCCTCTACTTTCAGGGATGAATCTCAATGGTGTGCCTCACTTGAGTGCTTTCATTTGCTGCAAGAGTATAGTCATGTGCCACTTACCCACGGAGACCCGTTCTGAGAAACATGCCGCTAGGTGACTCTGTCATTGTGGGAACATCACAGAGCTGCTGACACAAACTGGCACAGCCCACAGCACACCCACGCTGTGTGGTGCAGCCTGCTGCTCCTGGGTTACAAACCTGTAACGTGTGTGACTGTACAAACCAACACAGGGAGTGAATCAAGTACAAACAAAAATGATGTGATCAAGAGACACATCTAACACTAGACAGATGAGGCTGTTGCTGGTGTAACATAGCTCGCTGTTTGCGGCCACGCTTGTGAATAAGTAGGACAAACACAGTCTACAACAGTGAAAGTATAGTAAATACGTAACCCGGTGAGATAGCCGTTTATTATCAAGTGTTATGCCCTGGCCACAATTATGTCACCGTACTGTTATATAACTGGCAGTTCAGATGCCAGGGCCACCACAAACAAGTGAGGGACAGAGGGTGACATGACACTATGAAGACTGATGTGTCCCTAGGGGACAGGAATCTCTCAGCGTCACTATAACCCAGGGGTGTCAAACTCAATTAAAACACGGGCCATTTGGTGCAACAGGCAAGATTCACACGGGCCACATCACATGTACAAACGTCGTTGGAATTGAATCAGCGCATTTATACACACCCACAGGCCCCCAGGAAAGGCACTGGGCCACGTGTATACTCGTCTTCAGTCGTTAAAGGGTTCACGAGGGAATTGTGTGTACGGTATTGCCTCATTCTCCCCTCAGCGCTATTTTCTTCGTAACAACTTTTTCTATTTTCATTTTATTTCATAGCATCGTGGGCCACAAAAAATTACCTCGGGGGCCACATGCAGCCCGTGGGCCACCAGTTTGACACCCCTGCTATAACCCAACGGGGCCACCATCAGATTATGTGGTCCATGGTTGACTGAAATGTCATGCAGAACACAACGGTGGTTCTTACCTTTACTGTCTCTTATGCAAAGTTTGTCTTCTCCGTTTAATTTTCTGAGCTTTATTTCCATCAGCGCCTTCATGCCTCATGCCTTGGGTCTTTGGGTTTCATCTTGTTTGATTTTTCAGCCAACGCCCTTTGTGTCTCATGCTGGAGCCACGTATTGACTCTCGCCTCCCACACTCGTGTGTGCAAAGACACCCTTTTTTTCTTGCCTCCTGGGGCCTGATTCACGCTGAAATACTGTAATTTTTTTTTCTTGTTTCCTTGATAAACCATTTGCTTTAAATGTTCTTCCAAGGAGGCTTTGTAATGATAATCTATTTCCCCTTCCTTGTATGGCAGTGAGGTTTTAATAGGACACACGTTGTTCTGTTGTCCTTCCGGTCTGAATGGAGACCTAGCCTGCTTAAAGTGTTTACCAATTAGCAGCTGTCCTTGGCTCCAGCTACTGTCCATTTGATTATAAATTGAATCATCTTCTCAGATCTGCATATGAAAGATAAATTGATGTGCACAGTTCTTGGCCCTGTTCCCAGGGTCTCTTCTGCTGAAATTAAAAGGGGGTAGGGGGTGTGGACTTTCATCCCCCACCCTGGAGTCCTTTGGAAATCTACCGCATGCAGACCTACCACAGCCTCTCCATCCTCTGCCTCCACCATGCTGCTTCATCCTGAGAGCTGCACTTCCCAGGATGCAATGTGCCTGGTTCAAAACCTCCCACACTTCCACTTCCCACACCATCATGTTCTTGCCATCGGAAGGGAGACGCAGACATGGTAAAGATCACCCATAAGGGGAGGCCAGGATGGCTCAACAGGTTGAGTGCTCACTTTGCAGCCCCAGGGACTGTGGTTGGAATCCCAGCCCTGGCCTGTGTGCACCCATAAGCTGAACTGGGGTGAGCTTCCCAGGCAGGAGGACCCCAACCCCATTCCTGTCCTGTGCAGCTCCCTCCCACCTGTGTGGAATAAAACCATGTCGAAAACCGATGATGCACAACTGTGGAGACGGCTCTGGGCCCTCCCCCTTCTCTCTGTCTCTCTCTGTCTCTGTTTCCCTCTGCCTGTCAAAAACAATAAAATAAATCTTTTTTAAAAAGTCACCCATAAAAGCAGCAACTACATAGGAAAAAGGGAGAGCAATTGCCTATACTCCTAGCAAATTAGACACAGAGAACAGACAGTGTAAGAAAGAGAGGAAGAAGGAAAGAAAGAGGGAAGGAACCATAAGGAAAGAAAGGATCTTCCTATCTTTTTCAGTAGCATGAGAGTTACGCTCTTTCAGGGAGCCAACCAGTTTTGTTTTTGTTTTTGTTTTTTCCTTCTTCCTCAATCCGATTCCATCAGCTTTATGGTTAGTGGAAATTCCTCTCATTTTCTAGCAATAGGTTGCCTGTCAGTCTTAATTTCTTGTGATGGGGTGAGTTTTCCTGTGTCTTAATAGGTATTTGAGTGAGGAGTTGGGTGAGGCTGCCCCAGGGACACCTCACCAGATGCCATTTTAAATGGAAGCCTGTGGTCTAGTTATAACCACAGAGGAGACAATGGCTCAAGCCAGAAGGTACCACTCGTGTTGATTTTTCCCTTTCTGGGTTGATGTGAGTCATAACAGTGTTGTTTGTCTTCGGAGGGTCAAGTATCGATCCAAAGGAATTATGCCAACTCTTTGATAAATTCCTTAAAAATCAAGCTTTGCATTGATTTTAATTTATTTTGTACATTGCACAGCCTTTCAGGGTATTGGTTCCAACTTGGTGGTACTTCTGTGTCCTTAGTTACCATGGCAAGGGTTCAAACTCCTCTTAGATACTGAACGTTTTTCACATCTCTTTGTGATGTTGTCACACTTGATTTTATTTCAGTTTTAAATCATCTTCCACATACTTGAAGATTCACCCGAGGTTGTGGTTCTAAACTACATCGTGCATAATTTTCACAGGAGGCTCTCAACATCATTGACATTCCCGTCGTTGCCTTCATGGATATAAATTGAGTAGGACCCCGAAGTCATGTTGATGAGGATCAGGCAAGGGGTGAAGGTGAGATGATTTTTAGTCTTCTCACTTGCTTTGATATAATACAACCTCAGAAGTGTACAGCTATACACACACTTCCTACATTGGCAATCCTCTGTCCTCTAACTAGATTTTTTTATGTAAAAGCAATATGATTATCATTTCAAGAATGTCTGAAAGTACGGATGCAAGCTCAGTGGTTGAGCACTTGCCTCGCAATCGCGAAGTCCAGGGTGTGTTTCCCAGCCCCAGTCTGCGCAATCCATATGCTGAACTGCAGCACAACTGGTAACCACCAGGATGGTTCAGCAGTGAAGGTTCTCACCTCCCATGCGAGAGGCCCCCAGTTCAGTTCCCACCCTGTGTGGCCCCACATACACCTGTGTGGAATGAATCCATGTCCTAACTAATGATGTGCAACCATGGATACTGCTCTGGGCCCTCCCCCTTCTCTTTCTCTTTCTCTCTGTCTCTCTCTCCCTTCTCAAAATAATAAATACAAAGTTAATTTTAAAAAAAGAATACCGGTATGTGAAAATGTAGGCTCAGTTATCTCTTGGTTGGCTAGAGGATTTCATGTAATTTGTTCTTTTTTTTAAAGATTTATGTATATTGTTTTTGAAAGAGGGCGAGACAGAGACAGAGACAGAGAAGAGAGACGTGGGAGGGCCCAGAACAGTCTCCATAGTTGCACATCATTGGTTTTTCCACATAGTTTCATTCCACAGGTGGGCGCGGGGCTGCACAGGGCAGGAACTGGGCCGGGGTCTCACCCCAGTGAGAACCGAACTGGGGGCACTCCCCAGTTCAGCACATGGGTCCACACGGGCCGGGGCCAGGATTCGATCCTCGGTCCCCAGAGCTGCGAAGTGAACGCTTAACCCACTGAACCATCCTGGCTTCCCCCAATTCGTTCTTACAGAAAAAAATATGTATGTATTGCCATAGTATTCCTCAAATGAGTATTAATAACTGCATAAATATGATAATTGTCTAATAAACAGAAAAAAATGTAATGTAGTAGGAAGGTTAGTGGGCTAAAGTGTCAGAATAATTAATAACCATCTACGTGACCCTACACCCATTATTTAATCCAAGTCTCAGTTTCTTTATCTGTCAATTAAAGCCAGTCCCACCTGCTTTACTCCTCATGAGGTTTTAGAAAGGTCAAACACTACATGCATGTGAAAATACTCCGTGAATAGTAAGCACAGAACACATGTACTAAATAATACCACACCCACATAGCATCAACAGTAGGTTCAGCAGCACTGTTGTTTTCATTAAAAAATAATCAACATAGATTTAGTGAGGATTAGTCCAGGAATACAAACTAGGTATCTGGCATGTAATGAAGAAAGGTCTTGTTTGCTTTTCTACTTTTCAATTCAGTGTGTTGGTAGGCGATAGTCCAAAAGTATATGAGTTTTGCTAAAACTATTAAAATAGTGTGCTGCTCTCTCCTAGACAGAATAAATCCATCAGTCGGGTGGAACGTGATGGGTAACATTTACCCCTTGGCGATGTTTTCCCTTACTGACCAGGCACCATACTTCAGTCTTGCAACACTACCTTAATGACATGTAGACTTTTTTTTTACTCAGGTGCTTCCTGATTAAGTGTATTCGTAATAGCTATAGTTTTTATTATCCAATCGTTCTTGATTCAGACTTCAGGCTGATGGCTGTTTCTTAATTGCTCAGATTTTTTTAAGTTTAATTAGCTTTAGATAGCAGAACAGATGGTCCCTGAACCAATGGTGCTGTATCTATGTGATAATATATTTTAGTTCTTTCTAATGGGGTGAGTCTTTGTTTCTAGAGTTTCTCATTAAACAGCACTCTTTGTTTCTCATTTTCTTTCTTTTTTTCTTTTTATTCAAATGTGTCAAGGACAAAGGGAAATAAACAGGAATTTTTTCAAGTTCTCATGTTGGCCAAGCTCAGAATCAAATAGGATAGCCTTAGATTTGATATATTTAGTTTTATATATTTGAGGTTACAAACACCTGATAATATTAACTCAATGCAAGAGGACTGTGTCCTCAACCAATGTGACATAATCAACAACTTCCTAACACACTTTGGTCAGCACTGTAAGGGTGTTAGACTGCCTTTCAATCACAATCTACAACCATGTTTTCTCCTCTACTGTTAAGGGGCATAATGTATAGGGGATGCTAAAGGTTGTATATTAAACTAGTTAGCATGCATAAACCATATAATTACAAACTGTGGTAAAGTGTCTGAAGATAAGAAATAGAACCTTATGAGTATATGTAATAATAATAATAAAGGGTCTGAACCATGGTATAGGGTCAGAGACGGTTTATTCAGGGAAAAGCATCTAATCTAAGTTCTGGATGGTGAAGATCCATAATCTTGGTTATTCCAAAAAAAAAAAAGGAAAAAACATAGTTGTCAAGTTAAAAACTTTGAAAAACCTTTAGAAGAAAGAATTTTGAACTACAAGATAGAACAGGAGATTTAAGTGGATCCAAGAGGGAATATGAAATGAAAACTATGACACAAATAAAGATAATAGAATAAGTAGAGATCCCAGATAGAAAACAGAGAGAGAATGAAGAAAAGACTTGAAGAGGTCATTGCTGTGAATTTTCTAGAATTTTCCAGAATTTTCTAGAAGACTCAAAGAATGAAAACTTAATGAGGGATTAAAATAAATACAAATCAATTGCACGGCCAGAATCTAGTCATGAACCTGGAGGACACTGAAGACAATAATTTCTTGGTTTTTGGCTCAGCCAATATGGTAGACAGTGGGGCCATTCACTGAGGCAGAGAACAACGAATGCAGAGAAGATTAGGCGAGTGAGGTCGGTGTTGGACTTGCTGAATTTCATGTATCCTAGTACCAGCCATGTGGTGAAGCCTAGTAAACAATTGAATGCATTATATACACGTGGACCTGAAAAGAGAGACATCTAGTTCTCACATGAGCAGATATTAAATGAAGTTGTTTGTATGGGTTCAGCTGCCCATGAAAAGGACTAAGATAAAGTCTCAAACTTTCTGAAACTACATACAATAACCAATAGAAGTAAATACACATGCAGAAAAAAAAAACAACCGGAAGGATTATCAGAATGAAAGAAGAAAAACCAGGAGGAGACATTTCTACAAAAGTCAAAGCAAAATACGAAGAGAACATAGTCAGTCTTTTTTATTTTCCTGTATTTGCAATGTCTAAGGCCACCTTCATATATAAGCACACAGTATTCGTCTGACATTCTCCTCCTAGCATTACACGTTAAAAGGAGCATGCATCTTAAATGTATTCCCATATGTAGACATTGGGGGTTCTTCAGGAATAATGGGTATTGGTTACATTCACTTTATTTCTCTAGAGGTTTTGTTCATTGTAATTCTCTTAAGCCAGGGACCTGCACCGTTTTTCTGCGAAGGACCAGATAGTAAATCTCTTAGGTATTGTGCTTCATGTGTCTTTGTTGCAAATGCTCAACTCTGCTCCTGGAGTTAATATGATGGCAGCCGTAGACAAGACATAAATATTGAGACCAGCTATATGCCGATGAAGCAATTTACAAAGACAGTATCGATCCGGAGACACTAACCATGTCGGACAGACCCTGAGCTCTTTCTGATCTTTTTACTCTACATAACTAACATTTGCAGGCATTTTTTTTTTTATCTCCATAGTTCTGTTAGGTCAGGGGACTACTTTGATTTTAACCAGAATAAACTGGGCAATTAGATGCAAACAATGCGATAGGAAAAGGTAAATTTAATTAGGAAACCAACTTGAAACCATATAAAGAGTAACAAGAGAGTGCAAGCAGCAACTTTTTGATCAAGGAGTAGGCCTTACGTATGCCAAAGGAGAAATGACATAGAAAATCAATCTGATAAGAGACGAGAAGCTGTGAACAAATTTATGATCCGTGTAATAAAACTAAAGTGTCATTCTTTTTGGAAGTATCAAGATGTTCACATGAATACTTGTGAACATTCCTATGGAGGAAGAATAATCATAACTAAGGCGATATCCCCCAAAATAAAAGCACATGTGCGTGCACACACACACACACACATGCACGCATCTGCAGTTTGGAGCTGTATAGAGGCTTAAGAAATCTCTGTAGGATAATACATTTAAAACAAAAATAAAAACAGATAGCTATATTATTTTTTTAATGTGTTTTTAAATATCTATGGAAGAAAACACTAATAAATTAAATATGTCTTGTTATGTTTCTCTTCTGTAACTAGACTAGTTATAGATTTTTTTTAAAAAACTTATTTCTAGGATGAAGGAATAGCCATACATTTTCCCATTTATCCCACGATCTATGGTTAATATCCTGATAATTATATGGAAAGCAAATGAAGGGAGAATCTCCAAGGTGGAGAGAAGAAGACAGGCTGGTGTGGGACCGCAGGATCCAAAGGACAAGATGATAGTGAGTTTTCTGGATTTTCTTTCTGCATCACACAGCCCCGGCTCCTTCAGGCTGAGGAAACTCCCACATGGAGACGGCAAGAACTGCATAAAAAAATATACCGTATATTCCGGCGTATAAGACGACTTTTGAAACAAAAAAAAGTCAACCGAAAATCGGGGGTCGTCTTATACGC
Organism: Craseonycteris thonglongyai; assembly: GCA_004027555.1. NCBI lineage: Eukaryota > Metazoa > Chordata > Mammalia > Chiroptera > Craseonycteridae > Craseonycteris > Craseonycteris thonglongyai. The sequence goes on from PVKE010017002.1 coordinate 31,132, forward strand.
CGAGTATATCCCGAAAAACGTCTCGATATGCCGCTAAACGAATTTTCCAACTCGATCCCGAAAATCGTCTGGATATGCCGCTAAACGAATTTTCCAACTCGATCCCGCACCAATCACTGCAAGGCTGCTCGGACCGCCTCTCTAACTCAGCCAA
>PVKE010017003.1:0-31276 GCA_004027555.1 Craseonycteris thonglongyai
TCCGGTGACAAGTGTAACACATAAGTCAAAATGTATTGTCTGGGAGGGCGGAGATCACAGTGTCAGGCTGTCAGAATTCTAGGAATTTATGACCTTGGCAAATTCCCAGAATGCATTAAACTATTGCTAGAAAGTTTTGTCTTCTACAATCGCTTCAAAGTCCATGGTACACGGAATTCCACCCCAGACATTGCGAGCAATCGATGATCCACCAAAATTGGCCTCACGATCGACCGGTCGACCGCGATCGACTTTTTGGCCCCCCCTGGTCTAGTGAAAAGGGTGGGCAAACAGACTTACTTAATTTATTAATTACATTAACTATCTTAAATTGGCTGCATCAGCATTGTATACTAGATTGAAGCTAGTTGGTGAATTTTATTCCTGCCAGGGGTCTTAGAGCAAATATCTGCTCTCTTTTTTACATGATAAAATGGAATCATAAAATGTTTAAATAGGTTGTCTAACACTACTACAGTTCATTAAGAGAAAAATCCTGATTAGAACAGTGTCCAGACTTCCAGGAATCTTTTTACTTAGAGAGTACATACCTTACTAAAAGCATTTATATTTATATAGTTTTTAAATGCTTCACATATGTTTTAAATATTTAAAATCTAAATGGTCTATTCCAGCAAAATATCAGGCTTGGATAGAATCATCCTGCTACCAACATCTAGAAATTATGAAGAAACATAGCAAAAAATTTAATGCATATGTAAATTTGAAAGAAAAAAATTTTAAAAGGAACATCCCAGGTGGCAGAAACCAGGAAACTGAAAGCTCTAATTGTCACACATGAGCTGACTTTGCAGCTGCCCTAGGGTAGGGTCCTCTAGTTTGGCAACAGCCAGGGGCTTAGGGTTGCAAAGCATAAGAGACAAGACCTTGGGTTTATATAATGCAAGGCATTAGAACTGAAACTGAGCACAAAGTCAGAACTTTCAAAGCCACACCCTCAGGGAAAAAGATAATAGAAGAAAACAGATCACCACCCAAGGGAGATGATAAGTTTGTCTATGAGCTCTGGGGAAAAGAAAATGATAAAAATTTCAAGCCTATGTGTATAGATTTAGAGACTGAATTTCTAGCACTTCAGAGTTCAGGAATCCCTTAAAATGGGAAATAAATAATTTTTTCCTAAGAAGGTAGAAGTAATAGTAAAGTCACCTAGGAGGAATACTTCTTAAGTCCAGAAAACAGAAAATAAACACACATAGCACCACTGAAGATAAGCTCACAGGTAAAACTTACAAAACACACATAAGCAAGAGTCAGCAACAAAACCAACTGGAGGATTAACTTCCTGTAGCAAATGTTGCTGATTGCCCTGCTAGTATGCTTTGGGCCTTGTGCTTTACCACTTCATGTTTATTGTCAACTCTCAACTGCCTAAGTGCTGTCTCCAAAGCAGCAGCATGAAGTCACTCTATCCTTGTACATAGCATGCTACAGGATCCAAGAAGTTAACACCCCCAAAGCAGTCCTCAACCAATGACTAATATGCAAACATTCCAGCTCCCACACTTCTGGGCAAGAGAAGGAGGTGTGGAAACTCTCAGAAGTGTTTTAGCTGTTTCCTTCACAGTTCCTTCACCTCCCAAATAAACCACTTGGACTTTAATCTTCTCAAGGTCAACTTCTGGAGAAACCAAAACTACTAATAGAACAACAATTTGAATGAAAATATAAAATAAATATATTTAAAAGTGTTAAAGGCATGAAAGAAGGATAGAAAAGAAACTGTATGTCAAAAACTAAAACTAGAGGCAAGAGAAGAGGCAGATTTGGAAAAGAAATGAGTAGAAGTCACAGAATAAAAACTACAAACCCTGGAACTTCAATAACTGAGTTAAACAGAAGGTTAAACAGCAACACAATTCAATTAGTAAACAAAGCATCAATCTTGAGTAACTATAAGAATATAGCATAGAGAGTAAAAAAAAAAAGATAAAACTATGAAAAATTAATGAAAACTTGGGGGATACACCAGGAAGTATCTCTAAAGGACAACATAAAATAGTGTACTGACAGTATTCAAAGATAGAATAGCTTAGAGCTTTCTAAAATTAAAGAAAGATAAGAATAATCAGATTCAAGAAGCACAAGTCCTGAACAGGGTATGTAAAAACAAATTTATACTCAGTCACGTTCCTAGTGAAATTGCAAAATCACCAAAAAATGAAAATCTGAAAAACAACCAAAAGCACAGTGCAAAATGGAACTATCCATTAAAATCGCAGTGAACTTCTGTCAGTAGCAATGTTAGACATTAAATAATATCTTCATAGTGTTAGAAGAAAGAAACTATCAACTCTAAATTCTACATCCAGTCAAATTGTAAGTCAAGAGTAAGGGCAAAATAAAAATATTCCACAGAAAAACAAAAACGGAGAAAATCTGCCATGCACTGATCCTTCTTAAAAGAATTATCAACAATTAGCAGAAAGAAGGAAATTATGGAAGAAAACATGGAATTCAGAAAGCAATAATAATCCAGTTAATAGATATATACAGAGAAAAACCTGAATAAATGTAGACTGTCAAAAGTAATGATTACTTATTTAGAGGGAGGGACTAAAGCCAAGGTTATACTAAAATACTAGATAATAATAGCATGATAGAAAAAAGTGGTAATAGAAATTAAAATATTCCGGGACGCCGGGATGGCTCAGTGGGTTAAGCGCTCACTTTGCAGCGCTGGGGGCTGAGGATCGAATCCCGCCCCTGCCCGTGCGGAACCATATGCTGAACTGGGAACTCCCCCAGTTCAGTTCTCTCTCTGTCTCTGTATCTCTCTCTCTCTCTCTCCCTGTCAAAAATAAATAAATAAATAAAAATATATTAAAAAAAAAAAAAGAAATTAAAATATTCCAATGATCTTGTATTGCTTGAAAGGAAGATAGCTATGCTAATCATCTTTAGAGTTTATTAAGTCAAACATGCACATTAAAAATGTCAGTTTAACTATCCAAAGAAATGGCTAGTATTTCAAACAAATGAGTAGAAGAGAAAATAGAAAAATAAAACTTCGTCAATCCAATACAAAGCAAGGAAAGAGCAGGAATGAACAATAGCAAAAAGGTCAACAGAAATCACAAAAGATGTTGTACAATCACACACACACACACATAATCACAATGAAAGTAAATGGACTAAAGAGATTCAGATTAAATTTTTAAAAATCTAATTGTATAATATTTCAAGAGACTCAACAATACAGCAGAGATAAGACAAATAGAAACTAATAATAAATTGACACATTAAAAAAGAATATTATCAGTAATTAGAAAACTAAAGACGCAGTGGTAAATTTGAAAATATCTTATTGTTTCTATCAGCTATTGCTCTGAGTCTATAACAAAGCACTCCCAAATTCAGACACTTAAAACCATGAAAGTATTTATAGTTGCTCAGAAGTCTCATGTCAGCTGGGAACTTGTACTTATATGGACCAGAATCCATTGACTTTGGGCTCACTCAGCTAGGGGTTGGCTAGCGGCTGCTGGTCTAGGATGGCCCCATTGGCATGCTAGCTCATGGCTGAGGCAAAGGCAAATGGGCCATGTCTCCCATCATACAGCAGACTAGCTTGAGCAGTTGCAGGATCCTATTAAAGAAAAGAAGCACAAAAGGGACTCTCAAGGCCTAGGCCTAACAGTGGTACATTGTCATTTCTGCTTTGTTCCATTGGTCAAGTCACAGTCCAACCCAGATTCAAGGGGTTGGTAAAAGAGACTCCGCCTTTTTTGTGGGAAGAACTACAAAGTCACGGCAAAGAGCATGGATCTCTACGGTGGCCATTAACCTGAATGACGGATCCAGTCAATTTACCATCCTCAGCAAGCACTAACAAAAATAAAACCAATATTGCTATATTATCAGAGAAAATATACATTAAGGTTAAGAATAAAGATAATGAGAGTCAATATACATTATAAAAAATGAACATGTCATAAAGAGCTATAAGAATATCAAACCTACATCTATCTATAAAAACCCACCTAAAAAAATTGAATGAATTACACAGAAAATTTACAAATTCACAATTATAATGAGAGAGATTAAGGGATGACATAAGTTAATCAAATGACTAACAATAAGAATATAGATGTGAATAGCAATATAACCACATTTAATCTAGTTAAATATATATAGAATTCTACATACGAAAACTGATGTATGCACATTCCTTTTTAGCGTCTATCAGAACATTTACAAAACTTACCACATATTTGACATAAATAAATAAATAAACAAACAAACAAACAAGTACCGTATTAATGAATGCCAAGGAAATTTAGAAGTATTCAAACTTTTGGCTTCCCTGAGCCACAATGGAAGAAAAAGAATTGTCTTGGGCCACACATAAAATACACAAACACTAAAAATAGCTAATGAGCTAGAAAAAAATTGTAAAAAATCTAATGTCTTAAGAAAGTTTATGAATTTGTGTTGGGCCACATTCAATGTCATTTTGGGCCACATGTGGCCCATAGGCCGCAGGTTGGACAAACTTGATTTATATCATTATGCGTACCATGTTATATCTCTGATGACAAAGCACAACAGGAGTAAAATCAGAAATTTATGTCAAAAGGATAGCTACTCCCTCAGTAAAAAAGCTAGTCCCTCTGTCAAAAATAAAATACCTTTTAAGTTTAAAAATTGAAAAACCCTAAGACATAATAACTCAAAATTGAAACCATAATATAAATTAGCAAAATATTTAGCTCTGGAGAACAATGAATATATTGCATATAAATATTTATGGGTGTTTCTAAAGCAGTACTTAGAAGAAACTGTGTTGTCTATGGAATACCAACTAGCAATCAAATGATGAGATAAATATAATGGGAAATGTTAATTCAACTTTAGTCCTCTGTATGATTTCATTTTATCTTAAGAGAAAAATCCCATTGAGTTAACTAACTATCATTATGTTTATTTTACAGATGAGGTAATTGACTCTTAGAACTTCATTAACTGGCCCAATTTTATAGAGTAAGCAACAAACATAGGATTCAAGCCCAGGCCTTCATATATCAGAATCCATGAATTTAGCTGATCTGTGACTATATATGTACTGTCATGTAAAGATCTCTAGGATACATTTTTAAGTAAAACAGCAAGATTTCTAATAATTCCTAAGTATAAACCCATTTATATAATATCAAATATCAGGATTTTGAATGTACATACAAACATGGATTTACATAAACAAATATTTTGTCTATTAAAATACAAAGAATGGTAGTAAAAAAAAAAACACAGGGAGAAAGATGTTCAAATTTGAAAGTATATACTCACTCTTTGAATGTTTTTACAATGTGGTGTTGGAAAACAATTCTAATGGGAAATCTTCAAAACATAAATGCACAAGAATCCATATACACAGTCCACCCCTTACTTATGAAATGGTAAACTTAAAAACAGGCATAACTTCTGCTAGACCCTGTATATCCATGTAAGAGCAGACCAGTTGTTCAAAGGAAGAATCAGGAGAAACAATTTAGGTGTGTATGAGTGTACTTGCACACATACACTTCCAATATTCCCTTTGAAGTTTTATGACTCTAGATTTGGATTGTTCTCACACTAAAATAGCACTCAAAGAGCTAACAAAGATTTAATTATGTAAAGATTAACTTATTTAGCCCATTAACTCTGTACCAATCATTATTCTAGATTCTTGTATATGGCAATGAATATGATCATAGTCATTTTCCTAAAGAAATCTAGAGCTTAGTAGAACATAAAGGGTCTCTGTATTCAATCCTAGATGACAGGATGTCAGTGGATAGCTAATAGGATTTCTAGACACAAGAGAATTTGTAAAAAAAAAAAAAAAAAAAAAGCAAGAAAAAGGGGTTCCAGAATAGCTCAGCAGATTGAGCGTTTGCCTTGCAACCACGAGGTTCAGTATTGAATCTCAGTCCTGGCCCCTGCAAACCCATATGCTGAATTGTGGCCCAACTGGTAACTTATGCCAGGATGGCAGTGAAGGTTCTAGCCTCCAATGCAGGAGGACCCCAGGTCGGTTCTCGGGCTATGAGGCCCACATCCACTTATGTGGAATGACAATATGTCACAACTAAAGATGTACAATTATGGAGACTGTTCTGGGCCCTACCCCCTTTTCTCTCTCTAGCCTTCTCTCAAAATAAATAAATAAATAAATAAATCTTTTTAAAAAATGCAAATAATAATAAGTTGGTATCCAAAGTTCTAAAGCAAAATTAGCAAAGATTAAAAATGAGTAAACAGTGGGGTGATATGGGTGGAAATATGTTTTTTTTTTCCTAAAATCACCTGCATGTGTGGCCTTTTAGATTATGAACACACCTTTTTCCCACTGCCACTACACAATCCCAACCTTCTTCTTGTAATATATGCCCTCCTCTTGCTTATATCACAAGAAACAGCCACAGCTTGTGCATTCCAATGGGTATGGTCGGTTTCCCTCCATCAAAAGAATTTTCAAAATCAGAAGCATCTCAACTTGTTCTGAACTTATCATCATATTTATTTGCTGCTTTTGAATTAAATCTTCCCACTTTAGCTGACAATTAATCACAGGGCAGGGAGGCAAATTCACTAAGTAGTTATGCTCATGGGGCTCCATCAAAGAGGAACACTCTTATAGACCATCAGAGCACTGGGTTAACTAAATAGTTTCTGAGAAAAAGGTCAAAAACAACTGAGCATGTCAAATTAGATTGATATCCTAAATACTTAACTTACTGAGGTATAGAAGAATATGTGTACCACAAAAAAAAAATTTAAAAAAAATTGTCATCTTCAAAAACAGAACAGCAAATCTCTTCTTTCTGATCCTCTTTGCCCAGATGTGACCACCATATTACAAATTTATTTCCATCCCTTAGGAGTCTCCCCAAGTTACCTGGATTTGATTGCTGTGTTTATGGATTAGAAGATCCACTTGACGTTAGGTCTCTTCTTCTTGAATAGATTCTCAAAGTCTGAGGCAAAAAAAGAAAACTGGTGATCTATTTTGGATATTTGTACATTTCCTGAAAAATTATTTAGTTTCTTAGTAACAGATGCACATGTGGCAAGAGACAAAATGACACTGTCTGATTAAAAGATGTTATAGTGACATTATTTTTTTGAGAAATTTTTTTGTAAGCTTCTGGTAACAGAAGAATGCTGAAGTAATAAAAGCGACTAAGTTTCAATTTATTTACTTGAATCATGTCCTTTAGGCAAGTTAGTTAGTTGTGAATATCTAATCACCTGAAGATCCCCCATTATTGCCTAGGGAAGATGAGATTCTGCTAAATCTTTATGAAAGGCAATTTTCTATAAAAACTCTGCTATTTTGTGGTGGGATGGAATACAAATGAGATAGAACAAAATAAATAAAAGCTCCAACTTGCTTTTCCCAGGAAAGTATATCCTGGAACCCTTGGCAACTTTTCTACTTGCTACTTCTATATTAAGCTAACCTTGAACTAAAGCACTGTGAGACAATGAAAACAACCCAAAGAGCGAGAAGCAGAAGGAATGGTTAGAAGGAATAGGATCATCAGTGTAGGTAGGCTGTGGGGGAAAACAGAAGATAGAAATCGGAGTTTATTATCTGGTTATAAAGATAATAGCTACACAAACAAACTGACTTATCAGGTTTAATCGATTATTGACTAATGTAAATTAATATGTGTGAAACTTCTATTAACCATTGCAATTAGGCAATTAGCATGGGCTGTATTTAATTTCATTTTTTCATTCATATATGTTTAGCTTGGGGGTGGGAAAAATGAAAAAGCACCAAAAACACATTTTTATTGTTGAAAAACTCCCCAAAATATGCTTTTGGGCCTTTGCTATTCTAGTAAGTAAAATGTATTTATAATAACCATAGATATTGCATTTTATAGGACAGCTCCCATTTCAAATACTTGGCCTCACTGCCTCCATTGATCTTTGATGCAGGATTTGTAAAGACTTGAGGCTCTCAAGCTGAATACAAGCAACCTTTCATAGAGCTACAGATTAAGAAGTCATATCAGGGGAAGCCAGGATGGCTCAGTGGGTTAAACACTCACTTTGCAGCCCTGAGGACCGAGGATTGAATCCCATCCCCGGCCTGTGAGGACCCATATGTTGAACTGGGAAGTGCCCCCAGTTCGGTTCTCACCCGGTGAGACCCCGGCCCAGTTCCTGCCCTGTGCAGCCCCGCTCTCACCTGTGGAATGAAACTATATGGAAAAACCGATGATGTGCAACTATGGAGATTGTTCTGGGCCCTCTCCCTACTCTCTGTCTCTGTCTCTGTATCTCTCTCTCTCTCTCTGTCAAAAGCAATAAAAATAAATGTTAAAAAAAAAAGAAGTTATATCACCATACATGCATATAATGCATAAACATACTTTGTAAGTTTCTTTTATAGAAATAAACTATATCAAAAATAATACAGTTTGTCCAAGATCCCAGTTAATTGATCTAACAAAGAATTCATAAATATAAAAAAAACATTTACCTGATTAGAGTTAATGCAACTAATTCATACATTGTACTTGAGTCATGAGTATGAAAATGGGAAGTGCAATTTTTGATATGTCACAGTTTTAGCTATAATATCATGTTGACAATGTAGTTTAGTCTGCTCAAATCTTATTCCCAGAAGTTTCTTACTTGATTTGCTTTACTCTAAAATTTGGAAAGCTGAATATTCCATTTCCCCAGCCTCTTCTGTAACCAAGGTTGCCATATAACATGCTTCTCCACAATAAGAGGTAGGCAGAATTCTGTTAAAATATTTCCAGAGGAAGCCAGGATGGCTCAGCAGGTTGCGAGCTCACTTTGCAGCCCCAGGAACCGAGGATTGAATTCCAGCCCCTGGCTCATGTGGACCCATATGCTGAACTGGGGTGTGCTTCCCATGCGGGAGGCCCCCAGTTCTCATCAGGGTGAGGGTCCCATGCGAGAGACACCCAGTTCGGCCCCTGGCTCAAGGGGGTGCACCTCCCATGAAGAAGGCCTTTGACTCCCTGCCATGTGCAGCCCCCACACACCTATGTGTAAAGAAACCATGTCTAAAACTGATGATGTACAACCATGGAGACTGCTCTAGGCCCTCCTCTGGTCTGTTTCTGTCTCTCTCTGTCTCTAAAAAGAAAAAAAACAATAAAATAAATCTTTAAAAAAAAATTTCCAGAATAAAAAGGCAAAGCACCACATACTGTTTATCCCCTTTTTCTGATCACAATACTGACAGGATGCTTAAAGATTCAGTATTCATCTTTATACCAATGAGTCAATACACTAAGAAAAAGATGAAGGGAACCCCAGAGATGTGGGCGCTGGTGTTATAAAACAGCTACAGGGGAAGCCGGGATGGCTCAGTGGGTTAAGCACTTGCTTTGCAGTCCCAGGGACCAAGGATCGAATCCTGGCCCTAGCCCATGAAGACCCATATGCTGAACTAGGGCGTGCCTCCCATGCAGGAGGCCCCCAACCCAGTTCCCACCCTGAATGGCCCCAGCCAACCTGTGGGGAACAAAATCATGTGGAAAACTGATGACGTACAACTATGGAGACTACTCTAGGCCCTTCCCCTTCTCTCTGTCTCTGTCTGTATCTTTCTCTCTCTGTCAAAAACAATAAAATAAAAATCTTTAAAAAGGAAACAAAACAAACAACAGCAACAACAAAAAAATAGCTACATCATTGCCAAAAGCATATGCATGACTAAAAAAACCCCAACAAGCAATTTTTAGAGCTATTGTTTATTCTGGTTCTTACAGCTGACCACATTCCTAATAATGCAAATGTCTTCTATTTTTAAAAAGTTTAATAGGAACATTGTCCTCTCTACTATTTTCTTATGTTTCTAACCACAAACCTATGCAGTAGGCTCAGTAGTACTAGTCAGGGAAACAATGGCCATAATAACAATGACAATAATAATAATAGCATAATAATAGCAGCTTAGATTTATAACACTTGTTCTGTGTTGCCAGTGTGCTAAGTGTTTTATAAGGCATTATGTCACAAAAGCCATAGTCTTATTAAAGCACCCTCAAGATTATTTTAAAAACTATTAGTTTCAAAAACACACCACAAATCATTCTTAATATACAATCAAATTCTATTCAAGTTTTTTTTCTAAGAAGCATCAGTAAGAGGCATTTAGCCTCATCCTAGTTAATTTGAAAGAGAGGAAGTACATTCTTTCTTCTACCCAACCCAACTGAGCTGGATTGGGTGTTTCTCCTCTGCTTCTATAAAAACCATTTCAGTAGCTCCATCACAACTTTTGCTGTACTCTACTGAAGTTATTCATCTGTCCATCTCCCCAGCAAGAATTTTTTTAAGATTTATTATTTTATTGTTTTTGACAGAGACAAAGAGAGACAGAGAAGGGGGAGGGCCCAGAGCAGTCTCCATAGCTGTATGTCATCAGTTTTCCACATGGTTTCCTTCCATACAGGTGGGCAGAGGCTGCACAGGGCAGGAACTGGGCTGAGGGCCTCCCGCATGAAAGGCATACTCCCCTCTGTGCCTTGAGCCAGAGGCTGAACTGGGGGGAGTGGGGGTGAGACCGAACTGGAGGCCTCCGGCATGGGAGGCACATCCCAGTACAACATATGAATCTGCACAGGCCAGGGCCAGGATTTGATCCTCGGTCCCTGGAGCTGCAAAGTGAGCACTCAACATGCTGAGCCTTCCTGGCTTCACCCCAACAAGATTTTCTTATGCCTCTTCATATTGAGTGTACCTAGGATACTTCATATAACATTGTAAGTATTCAATAAATATTTATCCAGTAAACAAATAAACAAACCTTTCAAAAACTCTCTTCAACCTTTTGTTTGTAATAACTCTGCTCTTTCCCCTCAATTATTCCACTGGCTTATTTGTCCTTTATTTTTGCCTCTAGCGAAATTTTTGAAAAGTCTGTAAAGGACTTAGAGCAGTTTGACTTTGTGATTGTGGGGACTGGTGCACCTCTAAGACATTAGTATATTTTGTTTAGTTTATCAAGATGGTGAGCCTCTGATATTCCTTCCCCTCTCTAAAGAAAAAGGAGCCCAAATAGAAAATTTGATATCAAGTCACATAACTTGCTTCACTTAAGAAATTGTCAATTCAAACACAATAGTAAATATTGTAAGCACAGTTTAAGTCCAGATTATATGTCTAAAGTGAAAAATATTTCCTCACTGTCTAAGACTTCCCTATACTAGTTGCTTTTTCTATCATCAAAATAATAGTGGTATTTTTCCCCATGTTAAATGTTCCTGCCCTACATACATATACAAGGGCTGTCTGGAAAAAATCCAACCAGTGTCAATATAACGAGAGTGGTTACATGGCTGGAAACATGAAACATTCCTACAGCCCTTGTATATACACACATATATACATACAACTCTATAAAAATACTTGGCGTACAACACGTGAACCAAAATTGATTAAACTGGTAAATTTAAAACCTCAAGACTAAAAACAAAGACAAAGTCAATGAAACCTCAAAGTTGAAAATTTTGAATTTTAGTCTCTGAATACTTTAAATCAGAGGTATTCAACCTTTTGGTTCCCCTGGGTCACACTGAAAAAGCATTGTCTGGGACCACACATAAAATATACTAACACTAACAATACTGATGAGCTAAAAAAAGTATCTGATAATGTTTTCTGAAAGGTTACAAATTTGTGTTGGGCTGCATTCAAAGTTGTCCTGGGCCACATGTGGCCCGTGGGCCACAGGTACAAGCTGGGTTTAAATGAATACTTTATATTCACAAGGTCTGCTGAATTTGTCCTTTATAATTATTATCCTAGTATACCTTGTATAATGAGAAATCAACATAATTATTCAAAACTAAAGGGGTCACATTTGTGTCTTTGATAACTGTGTGCTTAGAAATAATCTCATTTTTTTTGCTCTCAAGATATAAGGTTTTAAGCAAAGGACTATGTAAATGTTATTGGTCTATGTCTTATTTAGACCATTATCAGTTTGTAATTATATGCTTTTTAAAATGCATTGAGTCATTAGATCAATAAACATAAAAGGAGCTAAGGAAGGAAAACTGTTATTGCTATAATTATGTCATGGGTCTGAAAAGCGACCCATGAACAGATTTTGGGATGAAAAAAATTCAGTTATAAAATTATGGTTGCATGTGTTCAAATTGCACATGTTTGGGATTATATTATATAAGGCAACAAAACTGTGAGCATCATCTTTCCTCTCTTCCTTCTGAGCAAGCAAGATCCCCAAAGTAGCTTGGAGGATGCTTTATTTATGGGCCTGCTAGTTCAGGAACCACACACCAATTCATCATGTTCCTGCTTTGTGCCATCTGTTATAAATAAATAGCCCCGCCTGCAACTTTCTGTCGGGGCATGTGTTTACTGTTATGCAGATGAATGCAATATGGGAAGACATTAAAGTTAAAAAAGAGAAAAATTGCTTATGAAAATGTCTATTGAACGTATATATTCCTACTACTTGTGTACAAAGGTTCAGATCACATGAAGGCCTAGAGCCCAAGCAAGGTCTGATTCAGAGCTCCTGGTTTAGCTTGCAGTTACCTGGGGAATAGGCGAAAACAAGCAGGAACAATGTGGACAGATTAATAAAGAAGTGCCCAGCCAGAGCCTTCTTCCTCCTAGTCCTTTTAGCCATTTCACACAATATATTGCTGTGACTTCAGGGAGAGAAGGACAGATAGGTAATGCGGGAATAGTGTTAGCATTTTGCAGGCTGCAGGCAGCATTCAAGCTTAAGAGTGAAGAGACGCCTCTTGGGGCCTGTGAGAAGCAGTGTGACATGATCAGAGCTTTTGGAAAGCAAAATAAGTATGTAGAAAATCTTTGAAGTGGAAAGACCCTGGAAGGTCGGAAATCAAGCCACACACACACACACACACACACACACACACACACAGTGAGAGTAACTCTGAGAGTAAGAAACCTTAAACAAACTCTGGAACCAGTTACTTAATGCTTACACATACCTAAAACAGTGGAGGCCCTTTTTTCCCCTAGTGCCTTTATTTTCTTTTTTAAGATTTTATATTATTTGAAAGAAGAGGAGATGAGAAAGAGAGAGAGAGAGAGAACGGGGAAGGGCCCAGAGCAGTCTCCGTAGTTGTACATCATTAGCTGTGACATGGCTGCATGCCACACAGGTGGATGGGGGACCACAATGGGTAGGAACCAAACTGGGGGCTTCCGACATGGGAGGTGAGAACCTTTACCACTGAGCCATTTAGCAGTTACCAGTTGCACTGCTGAAAGTGCAAGGCAAGCACTCAACTGCTGAGCTATCCTGGCATCCCCTCTCCCATAGTATCTTCCATCTCTTCTTTACCACCTTCCCAGAATTTCCACAGACCTAGAAATACAAAGGAGCCATTTACTGATTACAATATATCTACAACACACCACACATCAGTAAGTAAATAGAGTTACTGTAACCACTTATATCAATGAGAAGACAAAAGCCCCAGAAAAATTATGTAGTAATGAGAAAACATCTCATTGACTTACTAAAAATTAGAACCAGGCTTTTTCCCCAAATAGGAAAATCCATCAAATTAGAATAAGCAAAGTAAAGATATTTGACTTTCGGTTGCTTTAACTGATTAAGTAGAGTATATATAAATAATCACATTTAACATTGTGATTATTTTTATACCAATAGTACATAGTAAAAACATATCACTGCTTTCAGTGGTGAAATAAAGAAATTTGGTATGTAATGAAGGTAATTTTTTCTTAAAATCTATTCAAAATCATGATTTGTTCTTCATGCTGTAAATTTTTAAGACTATATATTTCAGCTGTGAATGTACTGGTACTTATGGTCCAGGTAGAACGTTTTACTGAAGAAAGTACACATCCTAATTAACATAAGAGAATAAATGATTTCCTGATTTGAAGATAAACTACCGTCACATCCAGAGCGTCATTAAAGACTTAACATAGTTCCCAAAGATTATTTTTAAAGTCTCTTCTATCAGCGTTTTAATATTCTGCAGTGTTTCTGTTAGTCATTGTACTATTTCTGTTAAAGATTGAATCCAATTCTCCTTGATGTGTTTCTCAGAAAATTAATTATTCCCATTATTTATTTTTAGTGCAAGATTTCTCCTTGGAAATAGGCCTTGATCCTTTCCCTTTTTATTGGACCTAAAATAGTTCTGCTCAGAAATTAGAGAGTTTGCAATGGAATTTGAAATTTTTTAGAAAAAGAATACATTTCATTAAACTCATATATCATCACTCTAACCAATTTGTTTTCCTCGTAGTGTTTTCCAATTTTGAAGATATTTAGAATGACAATTTTAAAACTGGCTTCTTATGAAAAATAGGTTGCTAATAAGAAAGTACCTACAATTACTATTTTGTCAAATTTCTTGGTTTGGGGGGCATAGTAACTGTTAAAATTGGTAAACTAATTAATTATAGGACAAATTAATAAATGCCCAATTACACTGCTAAATCACAATCTAAACAGACATTGTGTATTCTTCAAACGACAAGAGTTAGAAATTTAAAAACAGCTTTTACAACTGGAACACTGAAAGTAGCAGAGTGAAGCTTACTTTTAATCTTCGTGCTTATTTGAGCTATTGCACCCACGGTTACTGAAAATGGCCTGTGCAGTAAACCAAATCAGCACTTGAATAAAGTCGCGTACACATGAGCATCTGTGGCTAAACATAAGGAGAAGGTTGGTGTGGGTGTGGGAGCGAGTTGGGGGTTTTGATATTTTCTTTCAGGCTAAGTGTCTCTTATTTTCTTTCCTATCAGGCTGAGCGTTTCTTACTTTCTTTCCACCTGACCTGTTTTGGGGATAAAAGATGGCAAATAATGGAACTGATAGTAACTTTCCAGTGAGTAAGGGTAGTCCTTTCTATCTGAGAGGAAGAATGTCAGGTCTGAAAAGGCAACTGATGCAAAGCACCCAAAGAGGAAAAACGCCTATAGTGACTCTGGCACCTTGGGTCTCCTCCCCAAACAAGCCCTAAGCTGCTATCAGTTTTGATAAGCAGGCTTTCCTCACCCATGAGGCTATAACATGATAATGTCATTCAATAACCCTCACACCCTTTCCTGCTATTTGTCCAGCACAGGAAACTGAGGATTTTCTTGTCGTGTGGACACAGCGGAAATATCTAGCCAGCAAATAACTGACCCTCGCATGCAAACAGACCCATATCCTCTTTCCGCCTGACAACTTCCTTCCTGCACGCTAAGAACAATCTACCCTTCTTTTTTTTTTTTCCGGACTTTATACTGACTACTCTGAAAGCCCTTGGGGAGAAGACCAATGTAAACTTCCACTCAACAGCTGGGTTCTCAGACAATTAGGCTGACATTGAACATTACCGAAGGTACTGAAGATGCCTCTAAATATGATGATATTGTATTGGAAACAGTATCCACATACCACAAAGAGAGCTTGTGCTTTGCCAATTTAGCCTGTATGGACAACCACACTAGATATGTCAGACTCAAATCAAAAATATTTAAAATTATATCAAACACAGGCCAGAAAGTTCTCATCTCTAGCTATACTGCAGAGCTGGACCTAATATTATTTTATGTTCTTCAAACCTGGGAATTCAAGACATAAATGTTTAGACCTAGAGAGGCATAGGGTATTAGAACTGCACATCCAAGTTAGCAGCTAAATCCATTTTGCTCACCCACGTAGCTTAACCATATCAGACATATTCAAAATTAGTACTCATCTTTGAGGTAAGTAGTAATAGCTAGTAAGGTACCGTAAGTTATTTTGCTGGTTAATCACACTTCACACTTCAGCCAGGACAATAGGCCTTTCCATTTTTTTCCTGAAATACCAAAGGAAAGCCTGCCAGTCAAATGCCTGTGCATGTATATTTACTCATCAGAATAACTGTCAAAAGACAAAGAGCTCATCCAAGTTCTAAAAACCTAATTTAAATCAAAAAACAAAACAAAACAAAACAAAACACACACAAAACTTTACTAGGCAGCCTTTGCATCCTTACACAAAATCAGTTTCTTAAACTGTGCTGATATAGGGGTTCTTAGGATAACTCAGCAGTTTAACACTTGCCTCATAATTGTGAGGTCCAAGGTTCTATTCCCTGTCCTGGCCCTGCAACCCCATACACTGAACTGTAGCACAACTCGTCATTGCAGGGATGGCTCAGGAGAGAAGGTTCTTGCCTCCCATGCAGGAGACTCCCAGTTCAGTTCCCACCCCACACAGCCCCATAACCACCTGTGTGGACTGAAACCATGTCACAACTGATGATGTACAACTATGAAGACTGCTCTGGGCCCTCCCACCTTCTCTCCCTCTCTCTCTCTCTCTCTCTCTCTCTCTCTCTCTCTCTCTCTCTCTCTCTCTCTATCTCTCTGTCTCTTTCTCTCTCACACACACCTCTCAAACAATAAAATAATTTTTTTTTTAATGTGGTGGGATACATGGGCAAAGTTAAAAAGCTGTTTTAACATAGTTGTCAATAATTTCACTTGATTTAAAATATTGCACTTTTTGGGTAAACCTAGTGTAGGATACGCCTATGTAACTAAAGCTCAGGAGAGTGTAACAGGGAGAAGGGTGGAAGTTGGAAGTCTGTTGTCAACCACTGCCTCTCGCCTCATATGTCTTTACATGCTCTCCAAAATATCCACATATAAAATAATACCTAACAATGATAGAAAAGAATAAACACAGCTATTTCTTTATGGCAGCTGTTAAATTGGTAAATAGCATTTGTGGTCACATTGTTACCTTTTATCAATTCTCTCTGAGTTTTCACGTCTTTAATTTACACTTAACAGTTTATTTAAAAATATGTGACAGTAAAGAACATTAAAAAGTACTTTGAGTGTTGTCATCAGCATTCTAGTGAAGAAGGATCTCAGTCTTCCAGTCCCCAATGAATAACTCACTTGACTATATATTTCATCACCATGACTGAATAGAAAAACAAAGCAACAAAAATAATACAAAAAAGTATTCTAAACACTTAGGTGATTGGGGTGGGGGGGAGGCAGGAATATTCTAAGGGTTTTACATGGATTATCTCATTTACACCTCAGTACAAACCTAAAAGGTAGATCATATTTTACAGCATTATATTAATAGCTGATACTTATTGACTACTTACATGTGCTAGGCAGTTTTTAGAGAACTAAAATAATCCTGCCAAGAACGCAAGATAGAAGAGTTATCCTGACTATTACAGATGAAGAAACTATGACACAAAAAGACAAAATATCTTCCCCATAGACGTAAAACTAGTAGATGTGTGGGGGTTGGGGTTTTAGGGGACTGGGTCTAGGAATCAGGGAAGCCTGGAAGTTTAGAGCATAAGACCTTGAGTGAGTCACTGGGTTGAAGGTTTCTCACCTCTAACATAGGTCTGAAAATATATGTCCCCCTTCCTTACAGGGCCCTGACATGGACCCAATGAGAAAAGGCATGTGAATAACCAACTTAGAATTTCCATTATCCTTAAAGCACACAATTTCAAATCACTACAGCTGAAAGACAGGCTGTATGTATGTCAATTAAACATAAAGGCCATGTTTCTCCCTCTGTGGCTTTTTGCTTCTTCTCTTCTTTTAACAATTTCTGACATTTTCATAAGCTTGTTCAAAGAAAGAATGCCATGCCATTTTGAGAACTAAGAGCAATTTACTACATAATTGATTGGGTAAAAATGTTAAGAAAACAAAGAAATTGACAGGTATGGGTGTTGGCTGCAGCTATAAAAACAACCCAGCATAGCTTGAATGCAAGTTCTTGAAAAGTACTGTAGGAAAAAACCTTATACTCAAAGATGCTGCTATATCAGCTGTAATATTTCTTTTCTGGAATCAAAAAGGCACTGATTGGCCAATTTTAGTTCAGTATTTTCTGGGGAAAACTTAATCTCAGAGAGAAGAAACGGAGGAGTACGGACACTCAGTATCTCCATCATGGAACTGCAATCTTAGGGAGCCTCCTGATACAACCCCAATCTTACACAAGGCCCCAGCCCCACAAAGGCAGGGTGGCACGGGAATACTAACTCTCCCAGGAGTGAAGAAGGCTGCCTGTGTGAATAAATGTATACATTTCTGAGTGGTCCCTCAGCTTAGTTTGAAACATAAGATTCCAGAGCTAAAGAGGAAAGAGTTTTTAATAATTTTACATATTATCTGCTTCTGTTCTCCCTTCCATAAAGATGGCTAGATGGTGATACAGCTAATGTTTATGGAGTGTCTCCATGTGTGAGAGACTGTGCCAAGAAATCCAGATTCAGGGGAAGCCGGGATGGCTCAGTGGGTTAAGCGCTCACTTTGCAGCGCCGGGGACCCAGGATCGAATCCCGGCCCCGGCCTATGCAGACCCATGTGCTGAACTGGGGAATTCCCCCAGTTCAGTTCTCTCTCTGTCTCTGTATCTCTCTCTATCTCTCTATCTCTCTCTTTCTCTCTGTCAAAAACAATAAAAAATAAATTAAAAAATACTTTAAAAAAAAGAAATCCAGATTCTCTCTCTTAATCTTGATCCCATCCCTCAATATAGATACTGTTATAATTTTCATCTTAAGTATGAGGAACTTGAGGAAGAGAAAGGTTAAGGGTATACTACATGTAAGTGACAGAGATGTGATACAAATCTTTACAATTTGATTTCAACCTCCATGCATCATATATTAAAAGATGGCTTTTAGAAAGAAGTACTGGTATGCGTATTTCAATCAATGACTCAATAGATAGTTGTACCATAAAGTGATAAACAAGACACACACGTCTTGGGTCCATCAACATGGGGCTTACTACCTAGTTGAGAAAATAGATATTAGACAAATATTTTTAATAGTATTGAATTTAATTTGGAGTTAAGTACATGTGTTAAGAGAGCATGTCTCAAGGACCTAGTCCAGAGAATACCCAAGGAAGCCGTGTTTAGATGAAAAGAGAAAGGGTAAGTAGTAAGTAGATGAGAGAGGAATGAAGAGCTTTCAATAGAAAGGCAACGCTGTGTGTGCGTGAAGACAGGAAGGAGTATTTCAATACAAACCGACTCCATACATCCTTCCCCCATACTATTCATATACCAAGATTGATATGAGTTTTCTGAACTATACAAAAATGAGCAAGGTGAAGCCACTCCTTCAGAAACCCACAATCAAGCAAGAGAGACCATGCCATACATCAATAGAAGGTAGATGGTGGTAGTTGGCATAAAGAGACAAAAACAAGTCACTAAGGGAGGGTAAAGAAAGAAATTAATATTGCCATGGAGGGGAGTTTTCACTGGTTCTTGAAGAATGTTTGTAATTTTCAAAAAGTGGTGAATTTTCTACTGTTAATTAGGGAGCAAATGGGAGAGTAATGGTTAAGCTCAGCAGGTGAAGGCTCTGCAACCCACATCCCCATAAAATACTATTAAGACCCCAAACTGAGAGAATCAGAGGCAGCTAATGAAAGTTGAGGCATGAAGGTGACAGCAGAGATATCAAAAAGAGACAAAGTATTTAATAGCAGGGCTGTGCTAAGAAAATCCCTGGCATTGTTGCCAATTGGTTTTCTCCCTGAAAACGTAGTGTTGGGCAGGCAGGCTGAGTTTAAAAGGTGGAAGAAAGACTAGGTCTGACATCTGCACTCTATGCAGCAATATGAAAAGAACAAAGAGGTTAAAAAAGGGAGTGTGAGAAGACATTATCATACTTCAGAATCCAAGAGCAAAAAAAATGTAGTCCAGAGACCTTTTTGTAGTTAGGACCACAAAGCCCCTGAAAAGCAATAACTAGTCATTAAGTGTATCTGAAAGCCCATGAAATATACACATGAGCTATACAGAAGCAGAAAAAAGTAAGACGGAATGCATGAATGCAATAAAGAGAAGGGAGAAGCTGGAAAACTGACCTGTGACTATTATAATAAAAAATTGTGACCTCCCTCATACTATATGCTGTAATAAATAATAAGTCAGAAATACACCTGTACAATATGCCTGCAATAAATAGTAACAAATAATATTTGTAGAATTATTTTTAGTGCCTGAAAAATGTATTTTGACATATATTATTTCAACTAATCTTGTAAGCCACTTTGTGAGGTAACTGTAAATCATGTCAAAATGGAGTGCTTATCTATAGAGAGATAAATGGGCAAGAAATAAGATTCTAAATACCTCAATCCTGTTCTGACCAGTAATCCCTGCACAAATTCTCTGAATTAAAAAAAAACAAAATGCCCAAGAAGACAAAGAACCATTTATTATTACGTGGGACTTTGGATTCTCTGATATGAACCATGTGGAAGACTTCTTTTGCCCTAGCTAAGTAGATGCAAGTAGAGTAAAGCCAAAGTGATTCTAAAGGCCTATACTGCCTCCCACTACACTAATCCAAAGCCCGACCATCAGATCTTACCATCACCATGGAAGCAAGGGACAGTCCAGAATGCATGTGCCCATAGTAAGTAGTAGAAATCACAAAAGCAGAAGAGTAGCTGCCCTAGATCTCAATGTAGATGCTGGGAACATCTTCCAAGCCACTCTTACTTCATCAGCCATGTAGTAATATGAGAGATGAACTGTTCCCCCAAAGGGAATTTATCCAGTCTTGTAAGGTGGCGATGAAGGAACCTAATAGGGCTGCATTCATGAGTGAGTCAATCCTTAACCTGACACAGCCCTCAGCACTGCATCAACCAAATGAACCCAAAGAATTCATAATAGCATTGCTCCAGGGAAGAAGCCCTCAGCTTCTCTCTCCTGCAAAGTATTAGTATCCCTGATTCATAGTTGTCAATGGCTTAACTAAACACAAACAGATAACGAAAAATGAAACTAGAAATGGAATCCAGACTTCTACCACAAATTCCCTGCTCTTAATTAAACTGAGAACATGCGTGATTAAACTAAATCTTCATAATATGATTTTTATATTCACAAATATTATCTGTTTCCTAAGTCCCATCCTAAAAAGTCACGTGAGGGAGTGGAAATCCCGGGGGCAAGGCAGAGATTATAGCAGCATTGTCACTATGCTGACTTCTCTGACACACATTACATGTCCCAGGAGGCACTCGAGTCTGAGGACCACACTCTGATCCAGACTGCTCTATTTGGCAAATATGAGGAATGCACAGAGCAGCTGTAGACCTTATTCCACGCATATTTGATGATCTTGAAACAAGGCCCCGAGCTCTCGTGTTCCTCATCATTTCTGCAAACACAGGGGAAAGCCTTAGTCGTTGGAAATCTTGCTCTATGAATCAAGGTTCGGTGTCAAGGGACTAGTATGACCTGCCAATAAGTTGATGGTTATATTTTGGAAGCCATTTTAATTTAATGTTGCCTCAGGAGAATGTGCTTGCTTTTAATAAAAATCCTCAATAAGGATGGATGATCCAGCACATTATTTCTCTTGCTTCTAATTTAAGAATCTGGTACATAAAAGCATAGAGAGTGTGAAGGAAATGGATCATGACCTTATGACAGTTGGCATGATTTCTGAGGCAGGTGTCAGATAGGTTCATAAGCAACTATCTTGCCAAAACTTATCAAAACCTAAAAGACAAAAAGAGAAGAAAAAATACACACTTTATAATTGACATCAAAAAGGAAGTCATTTTATTTTTAGTACATTTGCTTTAAAGGGAGAGCCAACTAACTGGAAAGAGTCCATAATTTAACCAACATCAGATCTCCTTACTACATTCCCCCATTGAAACTTAATAAATGTGAGTTTCCAGATTTACTGACTTTACACTTTTCTCCAGTTAATGATCAGCAAACACCTTTTATTACTTTAAATGAAAACAAAATGAAGACCTGAAATCTCGCGATCAAGAATTGATTTCTGGCAGACAAGCAAAATTGTTTGGTCTATTTTTATGGTTGATATAATTGTATTCAAAACTCATAAACAATGTACATCCACTTTAATACTTTTTCAGCCCTTCTTTGGTCATAAACTTTAATTAAAACAAAACATCCCTTAGGTAAATCAAAGGAAGTGCCATTGAAATTATATAAACACCGAGGAAACCTTGGGCTGTTTCCATGCTCAATTTTGATTAGATGGAAAAGCACCAAGTGCTTGTGTCTGTGGACCAACCAATAGTGTTTGTGTTTATGAGAACTTCCTCTAGTAGATCTTTGGCATAATTTCTGGGAAAATTTCTGCCACATTTCTTCATTCCAAGAGAGGGTTTTCCACTTGGAGGCTGTGGCATCTATAAAGGCTATCTTTCAAGAGCAGGGTATCCTCTATTTTGCTGTCAGAAGGTATGTCTATCTAAGGACTCAGACTGTCTGTCTCATTTGGTTGATGTCAGAAACTTACGCTAGAGTTATGGCAGAGGAAACATGTTTTCCATTACGTCTCCACGAAAGTGTTGATTAAGGTGGCGCACGCTAGACCTGGGAGGAGCCAGCACTCAGAAACAGTATAGACATTTTATAGATGCTGAAATTGTTTCCAGAAAATTCAGCATCTTGGCTCATCTTTTTTCTCTTCTTTTTTTTTCTTTTCTTCCTTGTTTTTTGGTTTTGTTTGTTTGTTTTAAGATAGAAGAAAACCCAGAACAGTTTGTGCTTATTTTGAAGCTAGTACTTTCATCATGTCTGATTTTTTTATTTTTATTTTTTTACCATAGCCAAACATTTTCTTTGTGTTTGTGGTCAAAGAATCTTTTGATATCTGACAAGTGGATTCTACAAGAGGCAAAGAGTTCAAATTTTATTTGAGACCTGGTACTCTCTATAAAAGTTGCTCCCTATAAGAAAATATGTCTTAACCCTTTTACAGTCTGAGTCCTTTTAAAATCTATCAAAACTAATACATTCATTCTCAGAAAATGGTTGTGCAGGATCACAAACCTGTGCAGAACTTTAGAATTCCAAAGGTCTTAGGTTAAAGACCACTGTTCAAAGCAAAGCCAGATATGATCATATAGCAGGCAGACTGAGTGGTTTCTAGTAGATAGAAATAGAATGCTTTCCCAAAATGTAAATACTGATGAGCCCATGTAATTTAAGCTGCAGTCAGGGGTTGATTCTTCTCATTCTGGAAAGCAGTAAAAATCAAAGGTTATGCCAAATGCCAGCGAGCCCTTAAGTATAAGTCTACTATGGAAACTCCAAAAAATAGAAAAATAAAAGAGAAAGAAAAGCCAACTCCTTAGAAAGTATGAGAGTTGTTGGAAACTATCCAGCCATGTAATCATTGTCACTATATTGACAATGGCTAGATTTTTTTCTGGGCAGCCTTCATATACTGGTTTGTAGTGACCAGTAGTCAAAACTACATTGCTTTTCATTTAGGAAATACACAAACAGTATCTAAAAGCTGACAGTATCTCACCCCTAAATATGGGTTTTTGAAATCCTTCAGTTATCAACCCTGTCTGTTCCTTACCCCTCAAGTTTTCTTTGTAATTTTATTTACCTCATTTCTAAACATTCTAAATTCTGACTTTTCCATTTTCCAATTAAGCCTTAGTCAGAAAAGACCCATTAAAACAAACTAATAACTCAACCTACCACCAAGTAGCAAAGCATCATTTGTCCTTTTATTTCTTTATTTCCTCATTTTACATTCCTAGAATTAGTTAATTATATCTATCTGTTAAACATTTTCCCATGAAGTACTTCCATTTCCCACTCTTTTTCATCTAGTTCATATCCTTATCATCTTTTTCTTGTATTACTGTATTAGCTCAAATTCATCTCCCCACTTCTCGTCTTTTGCCACAGTAGTGCCTCTACATCATGGCCACATTAATCTTGCTTTTCTATTTAATTATTTATTTAATGTCACTCATGGATCTACAAAGACTAATTTTTCCCCTCAAGAAAAGTACGTTCCAGTTGAAGAAGGAAAATATCCACAGAAAGTTACAGAAGAATATTTTTAGCCTTATGACAGAGACTAGCACAAAATATGTGGTTATAGAAATATGTTAGGGTTTTAGGTGATGGTGGTAGAAAAGGTTTATGGACACCTGGGTGAAACAACACCTGAACTGAGTTTTAAACTGATCAGCATTAGCCATTAAGAAGGTAGACTGGAGTTTCAGGCAGAGAGATACCATGTACAAACATGGCAATATTAAAAACAGGACACTGTCAAGAAGCTTCAGTAGTCCAGTATGTCTGGGGTATGTGATTCTAAGAAAAAAGTAATGAGGTTGTAGGATAGGAAGGGACACATCCATGAAAGCAATGGAGAATCTTTGAAGCATTTCATGTAGTGTGATAAGATGATCATATTTGTATTTTGAAAAAAAAAAGGAGGGTGGCATAAAAGGATATGAAAAATGATTTACAAGTAACAAGGCCTGGGGTAGGGGGATGATGAGAAGCTATTGAAGGATTCTATGGGAATGATGAAGATCTTTCTTAAGTCAGTGGGAATAGAGATACAAGCAAAGTATTCGAAAGATATTTAGAAAGAAGAGTTTAGATTACTTGGTGATGGATCAAACAAGTATATGGATGGTAAGAAAAAGAATGTCTTTGATTATATGAAGGTTTGGGGAAACCCTCCCTGATTCCTACTATCTACAGTAATGGTTTTTAACCAAGGGTAATTTTGCTCTCCAGAGAATATGGAAGAGTCTGAAGAGTTTTTGATTGTCAGAGAGGGGAAATGAGAAAACTGTCACTAGGCCAGGACACAGGACCATGCACAGGACAGTCCCTCACAATAAAAAATGATATGTTCAAAATATCCATAGTGCCAAGAATGAGAAATCCTGTAATACATCATTAAGTGGATCTCTTTCCCTAAAATGTACAAAGACTCTTCAAAATATTGCCCAACTTCCTTTCCAGACTAAATTCCTAAATTCCAGACTAAACGGTGATGTAACTGGTCTATAATCCAAGAAAAAAATGACCTATTCCTGATTTCTCAAAAATATCTTTCACTTGCCACTTTACCAATCCTGCTTTTACTATTATCCCATCATCCAGGAATATTTTCTCATCCCCTACTGAATAATTGTCAAAATGACACTAAGTCCTCTTCCATAAAGTGTTTTATAATTTTCCTTCCTGGATAAACTCTCTTGCTTCTCTGCATCTATTTTGTGTCATTCATTACATTGTACCTCATAAATATACTACTAGCTGATTGCCTTTTCTTTAGACTTCTCCTTGAAAAGAGATCCTACTAGGCCAAGCAGAATGCCTTCAACAAAACAGTCATTCAATAAATATTTGTTAAAATTAAGTACGATTTTCTAAATCAGTTATCTGAAATCATCAACACCTAGGCTTCCCTCTTATTTATGTGGACAGTTCAGAGATCACAGGTTCTCATTTACAAATGCTAAATAATATGTAGTGCCAATAAACTGTAACCAATACTTAATTCCATAAATATTATACTTTCTTAGAAAATTGAATATACTTATCATCATAGCCCATGATATAATCTGAATTTTAGTCCTTAGGCTCTTGTTCCTGTTCAGGTTTTAGATTTGCTTGGTAGAATAAATGCTTTAAGATTTCTCATACATCTTTACACATTGAGTTACCTGTCTACCATGACTTCTACATTGTCCTACAACTGCTCATTCTAAGCTATTTAATTCTGCAATGCATGTTTTATTGCTGATATCCTTAGAAAACATTTCTGCCTGGTAAAATAAAATCTGCTCCTTGTCAGCTTAATAGGTGCCACTAAACTACTTTGTAGAAACACTAGGAAATATGAATGGCACAAATGGCCAAGACTTTGCTCCTAGATTTTTACTTTACTACCTTTTGACTTTTATAAGACTTACATAAGGACAAGGATTGAATATTGCTTACTCCTTGGAGGGCCATGCATTCATGACAGGCATTTCTTTTGTTCATTCACTAAATCATTTCTCACCACTACTGAGATAGTTTATTTTTTCCAAACCACATAAGGTCTATGAAACTGAAAAGAACCTGTGAATCCTGAAGTTATTGTACATAGAGAGGGCAAGCTTACCAGTTCTGTGTGTTGCTGTCATGTTTGGGCTGGGGATATGTATAGCAGCCTCAACAACAGAACATAGACAAATCTTCAGTAAGCAAGATGATTTAGAAACCAAACTACCTTCCAAGCTATAGAAAAATTTTTTCCATAAAATCAAGCAATCAATCATCAATCTATCAATCTTGGCAGATTATACTTTTTCCAAAACTGATATTTGTGACTCATCTGTACCAAGATGGTTCTGTGTACCCAGATCAAAAAGTTCGGGCCTACCCCTTGCTCCCAAACAGTCCTACCTTCATGGCAATGGGTTTTAGGTTTTAGGGATGTGCTACAAAAAATTAAGGCTGGGCTCTAATTTTATCCTCCTGTTTTAGCCTATAATTAGTGTAAATTAATACTCTAGAAGATAGATAGTAGATGGTAGATTACATGATAGATGATAGATAGATAGATAGATAGACAAATAATAAAAAACAAAGCTCTAAGAAGCAAATTTTTACTAAAAAAAACAAAATTCTGAAGAGAAAAAGTCTGAATGTTTTTGATGTTTTTCTTCTTTAACATTTAGATATAATTGACAAAACTTATTAGTTTCAGGTATACAACATGACAATTTGATATCATGTATGCTGTGAATGATCACCATAAGTCTAGTTAACATTTGAATTTTTAATGTTTTCTTGAAATAGCTATTCTAGTCAGAATTATAAGGTAAATGCATTTTCCATCTTTATGCTTGATCAAATGTGAACATGTAAGGGTTATCTTGAAAAAAAAATCCAACCATTGTCAATATAATAGGAACAGTTACTGGTACATGGCTGGATACTTTCTGGACAGCCTCACACTTCTCTACAACATAAGCCTCTAAAGACCATCAATCACATTTTATTCATCTTTGTTTGTCTTCTTCACCTGACTCAGAGCTTTGCATATTTTAAGTGTCTGCTAATTGTTATTGATTTTGAAATTGGTCAGCCTTGTGACATGGAAACAGGTGTGTTCTGTAATGACTCTACCAAAGCCCTCATACTACAAGTTCACTCTGTGTATTGATAAATATAGAAACGTCGATATTCATATGTAATTCTCAACTAATATTTATCATACTTATATAAAAATATGTTTGTCTTTCATAATGTTTGAAAAAATATCAAAACATTTGGAAACAAAAATAGAGGCAAATGAAGAAAATGATTAATGTTATAATAGTAAAAAACTGAATACTTTTAACTGTTAAAATGACAAAAAAGTAATAAAGTTGAACTTAGTGAATTATATAGTTTATCCGTGTTTAGATTGTCCAAATGTCAATTGTGATACATTGTTTTGACACAATAATAATACTGAAATTAAATCCAGTAAACTATAAGTAAAGGCATTAAACTGTCACTTTCATACTCACATGTGTACTTCTAACAGAATCCTTCCTAAAATATTCACGTAATATTCACGGTCTCCATGAGGGCAAGTCCAGCCAATATAAAATAAAACACTTACTTTTCAAGTGTATGTCAATTATTAACAACTTTTGTAACAATATATCCACATACAAAGCCATGAAACACATTTTACGTCTTTAAGAACTTCCAAACACTGAGGTAATCAAGGCAAACATTGTAATTCTGAGTTTACAGATAAAAATATAGGGATACAAGATTTTAAATAACTTACCCAAATGTATTTTTTCAGTGTTTTAGGGGCAGAGAAGAATGACACTTAACAAATTCCAGGGCATACTGTGCCTGCTTCTGAGATTCGTGTCACCAGAATATAATGGGGGTGCTGAAAAATGTACCGGTATGTATATTTTAAACAATATTATCTACTTATTACTTTTCAAAGTTGAATTAAGTTATAATAACAATGTATAGTATGACATTCATTCAAAAGATAGTGTTAATCAAATGAATGCTAGTGTCACTACGCAACAGGCAGGAGAGTCAAAGAAAATGGTGGAAGCATGGTTTTCATTCAAGGAGAGCAAGACCATTTTGAGGTGGTATTTGGAAATTCAAGAGCATTGTGGAAGTACAATGACAATGGAGGTGTGGTATGCAACAGAACCTCCAACACACCTAACAATTGCACACATTCACAAGTTTGAGGTATATGGTAAATTGAAACAGCATGTCCAGTGATACAAGCAGTAGTTTGCCATAATCAGAAGTGTTGGGATGGTGATGGTAACCACTTTGAACACCTCTTGTAATTGCAGAATTCAAATGAGACTTGTTATCAGTATATATCGAGTATGACAGTTTTTTCCTTTCTTAAAATGTGTATACACTTTTTTGGCATCCTCTGTATGTAGCAGAGTGCTATCACATCATAAATTCTCAATCATTTTCATCATTCATTTATTTGAAAGTGATTGACAGAACATTCAGAATGAAAGAAGGAATAAAAGACATCCGACTGTAAGACTAGAGTTTTATCTTCAATGTATAGAGAGTTAATTCAGAATCAAGGTGAGGAACACTGTGATAGAACAGCCACATCCCCCTTCATGACTGAGGCATCCTTTCTCCCAATCAGCGATCACAGCTATGCCCCTCTATAGAAATTGCCCTTAGCCAGAGAAAATGGTTTCACCCAAGTTTATGTTTCCTCCTGGAGACATCGTGTATCTAATGACTAGTCAATGCAAGGCTACAAAGCCTGGGCTCTTTGCCTCAATTTGGGAAATCTCTGAAGGATCATTCCAGCTCCAGCACTCCCAATATGGTCATGTGAGGCTGTTATTGCCAGCACATTGCAGCTCAGCTTCTTCAGCTGACCAACCATGATGCCCTTGAACCCTCACAGGTGTCATTCCTGAAAAGACTCATTGATAAACCTCTGGCATCCACATCTGAAGTCGGTTTCTCCTGGATCCTAAACTGTGATGGTTGGTACCAGATTTCTATTGGGAAGAGTCTAAAATAGAATTTTTATTTCTGTATACATTCAGAATCCCATTAAATTTTATGCTTCAGGTGCCTGTTGGTTACTTTGAGCTCCTCCAATCAAAAGATCAGCAAGTTAAGAAAGCAGTCACTATCCTAATAGAGGTGGCTGACACTAATAATCAGGAAGAAGTGGGTCTATTTTCATGCACGAGCGCACACACACACACACACACACACACACACACACACACACACACACACACACACACAAAAGAGTATGTTTGGTAGCCAGGTGTGTTCCACTGGGGCGTCTCCCAGAAATCCACTGACCAATTTTAATGGTAACTAGACAAGTACCTCAACCATGCCCTGGGAAGGGTACGGTGACCATAGGCTAATAGATGAGAGGTAAGCCACCTGGAGTAGTTGAATCGTTAGCCAAGAGTATGGAGAAATATAAAATGCATAGTTAAGAAGGAAGGTGATAAGTATCTTTGAGACCAGCTATCCTGAATGGGGCTAAAGTTCCTCCAAAATTTCTCTTAAAAGTTTTCCCATGAAAAAGAAAACAAACAGAATGAAGTAGCTCTTCCGAAATGGGGTAAATGTACTCTATAAAGCAAGCAGAGGGGATTCCAGGATGGCCCAGTGGGATAAGCACTCACCTTGCAGCGCAGGTCCATGCGGACCTATATGCTGAACTGGGATGTGGCCCCAGTTCGGTTCTCACCAGGGCCAGCTTCCCATGTGGGAGGCCTCCAGCTCACAGGGAGGTGCCTCCCATGTGAGAGGCCCCAGGCCTGGTTCCTGCCCTGTGCGCCCGCCCCCCCACCCCCCACCCCCGGTCCACCTGTGTGGAATGAAACTGTCAAAAGCTGATACAGAGTGCTCTGGACCCTCCCCTCCTTCTCTCTATCTCTCTGTCTCTGTCAAATATAATAAAATAAATCTTTTAAAAAGTGAAAATAAATAAAGCAAGCAGATTTGAGTAGCAGAGAGGGTGGACTGTACTGGGATTTGTGGTGTACCTCCCACCCCCAAGACCTTCCTGAGGACCCAGGCATTTATTTCCTCAACTGTTAGCCTCCCCTAAGAATTCCCCTGGGCCCAAAAAGAGTTGCTGGACCAAATTTGTGTCCCTTCCCCAGGGAAAGACCACATCCATTGATTGTTCATTACAAGGGTACAAAAGTTCAATCCCCTTGTCTCCACTTGGGACATCTCTGAAGGAACGTCCCAGCTTTGGAGCTCCTGGTGAGCTGGCTGAAGCCACTGTTGTGACTGCATCACAGTTGGATTCCTCCCGCTACCCAATCCTGCTCCTTTTGCTATTCAATAAGCTGCCTACAATCAAATAGCCAAATCAGTCTGCTTCCCAGAGTACCTCATCTTTGACAACTTAGAATCTAACTAAACATCATTTCACCCTTTATATTATACATGCTTAAATGACCCAAAGTTTGTTCTTGTTGTTTTTTTCTTTTGGTTTTCTTTTGTTTTTTGCTGTTCAGTTGACAAAAGCTAAAAACAAAAACAAAAAGCAAAATTGCTACTTTTTTGTTTTCTCTAATGATTCTGGCTCTTGGGTTGTGTGATCACCTTAGTTACCAGGAAACTGACTATAACACTCTTGAAATTTAATTTTATCTTATGTAGTGTCTTTTTGTTTTTTACAGCAAATATTTTATAACAGGGGTGGCCAACTTTTCTGTATATAAGATCTACTTTTTATCTTAGAAGTGTGTCGCGATCGACTTGTCATAGGCGTAGTCTAAGGGGGAAGAAGGGGTGTGAATTGCATACTATGTCTATACACTGTGTTTCAGTATAAGGTGCATTCCAGCGAGGTATGGGTAGATAAGTAAAATATATGTTCAAAACTATTTTTTATTTTTTAAATCACTTATTAAGTTTTCGAGATATAGGCTCATGAAGAAAATAAATTTCCAGACCCAACTTTTGATAGCAGCATTCCGTACATGCGGTACCTAAAAAGTTCGATGTTCCGACACTTTTGCAAGATAGATTTTTACTAACTTAAAATGCAATTTAATTTTTTTATCAACTGCAATGTACAAGTTGTTGTACTATTTGTTCGTAAATATGAAAAAGTTGTTATAAAAATGCACAGTATGGCTGATAATTTGATTTCAATATTTCACTTTCGCGGTTTTTTTTGGGCCAGGAAAATTTATCATGAAAGAATAATATGACTTACTTTGTGCTAATCTATCAATAGCTCGCTGAGTACACCTCGTACTGAAATATAGATATACGGCTTATCTACCTACGTAAAAAACAACAACAATAATTATTTAAAGGGCCAAAAAACTCACGTCCAGGGGAATTAAAAGAACATGGATAATTATTAACAATATTTATTAATTCAAAGTAGCTACAGATAAAGACAGATTTAGAATT
>PVKE010017004.1:0-31284 GCA_004027555.1 Craseonycteris thonglongyai
GTGACAGAGCGGCAGGAGGCCTAAACTGGTCCTAGGACCCTACCGCAGTTCCAGCCCGGAGCCGGCCGTCTGTGTGGACTGGGACCGATCACCTGTGGTAGGTTTGATTTCTGAGGAAGAACGAGGACCTTCCTAACTGTAACAATCTAGGCAATCTATGAACGGGACTGAGTGAAGAATCAAGTGATGGAAAGAGGAATGAGTGAACGAACTCTGTGATGAGGTCTTTGAAGGGAGGGATGGTCACTCACTCAATGGACATTTATGGTTCGTCTCTGAGTGGCCACTTCTGCGGGGAGCAGGGGGCAGAGGGCTGTGGATTCATGCCTCCTCTCTCCTGTTCTTCCTTCTATACAACCAGCCTCCACAGGCCGAGCCCTGTGCTGGGCATTGGCAGAGAGACAAGATGGCACACCGGGGCGGGTACTCACTGAAATCTTGGTGAAGACGTAGAGGATGAGGGAGAGGACAGACATGTACACCTGGATCCGCTGGCCCCCGAATCGCTTCTGCAGGAACTGCGGCATCGTGACCACGCCAGCCGCGATGTACACGGGCACGAAGACCCAGCCGAGGGCCAGGAGCAGCCAGGCTGCCTGGAGAGTAAGAGGGAAAGGTGTCTGGGTCCTGGATGCAGACGGAGACGTGGTCCCCTAGCCAGAGGTGGTGCCACGCAGGGGAGAGGCCTGAGCAGGCAGTGAGGGACCCGATCTCAGTCCTGCGTGGCCTCTGATGGCCCCCTGCCTCCTCTAGACCTTGGTTTCCTCATCTGTAAGATGGGTTCTCATTCACCATGCAGCCTCCCCAAGCACGTCTGAGGCTCCTGTCAGCGCGAAGGCCAGGGATGGGGCGGGGTGGGTTCAGACCCCCAGGTTCCCCAGAGGCCTCCAGGCCAGCTTACGTTCCACTCGAAGCCACCCACAGCCAGGCCTCCAGCAGCCCCTGTCCCAGCCAGGCCGATGAACAAGCCGCTGCCCACGTTGCTGGACATCAGAGATGCTCCGATCTGCAAGGCACAAGTGAGGTCAAGGGTCAGGGGTCACTGTTCATCTGAATCAATGTGGACTCGGGGTCATGAGCTTTAGGGGACAGGAAGGAGGCTGGGAGAGCAGGACCTGGACTCGGGAAGTCTGAGATCGGAGGAAGGAGAGGAAGTTGTGGGGAGCAAAGACCAAGAGGGATGGGTGCCTACTGTATGCCTGGCCCTGTGCTGGGCATGTAGTGTGTGCTCAGACACAAGGATCTGGAGGGATGGGTGTGAACCTTTCCAGTTTACAGAGGAAGACTTTACTATCAGCAAAAATGAAGTCATCGGCTCCGGGTCATCGGCTCCCGGCCACCAGTGAGTGAGTGGCTGAGTGGGAAGAAGAGAAGCCACAGGCCCCGGGTCCGTGTAGGAGCATAAAGCTCTGATCCGGGCTGTCAATCCAAGGCCGCCCAGAGAGAAGGCGATTGAAGCAGAGGAGGGGGAAACAAGTGGGGTGGCCCAGTGGCAGAGCCTGGGTCACAGAGGCCTCGGAATTGATTCCTTGAGGCTGTTGGGGATTTTACCTCTATGATTTCCCTCATTTTAACTGCTCTTCAACAGTCAGCTGAGGTGTCACCGTCAAGACACATCTTTGCTAAGCCCACTCCTGCTGTCTGGAGGCCGGAGGCTTCCTGCATGCCCTCCCAGCCAGCAGTGACCGTGCTTATGAGCGCGTCCGCTTCTCTAGGACAGGAACGGGCCAGGTTTGTGTCCAGCCTGCGCCTGTTAGGAGGCGCCCAGCGGGTGCTCGCCTACAGCGGGGGTGGTGAACCTATGGCACGCGTGCCCAAAGTGGCACGCGGAGCAATTATTTCGGCATGCGGAGCTGTGAATACCATTTAAAAAATTGTTGTTTATGCTCTTATAGACATAAAAATAATCGATACCTCTATCTCACTCGATGGGTTGGCATGCGAGTCGGGCGAGTATACTCTTATTCCATAAACTTTGGCACTCAATCGCCAAAAGGTTCGCCACCCCTGGCCTACGGTGTGTGTGAGCAGGATGGCTCAGGTTGCAGGTGCCTTGAGACTGGAGAGAGGAGCCCGGAGCCAGCAAACCCGCTCAGGGGTTGTCACCTTGGTGCAGGCGGGAGAGGATGAGGTGAGGACTTGGAGGTGTGAGGAGGGGAGGGAGCAAGGTCAACTCACCGGCCACCAGCTCATGGACCTCCCCGCCAGGAAATAGCCTCCGATGGTCCCTCTGCTTGCACGAAAGGAAGACTGGAAAGGAAGTGGCGAGCGGTGAGGGTTTCCCAAGTCTCCCCCAACCCCTGCCCGTACCCAGATTCCCTGCCTTCCAGCACAGGCATTATGGGGACACAGAGGGTGAGAGCTGAGGCAAGCAGTTCACCATGTTTGTTCTCCGAGTCTTTGGCAGGGGCCCCTGCTCTCTCTGCCCCTCACGGCTCACGTCCCAGGGCTGGTGGGAAGCACAGAGCAATGAAGGGAGCTGCAAAGCCCGTGGGGGTGGGGGGCACCGTGCTGTGCAGCCTGGGAGACAGCGGTGACGCACTCGTCCCCTCGCTTTCCCTCCAGCCACGCTGGTCTCTCATTCTCAGGATATGGTGGCTGCAGCGAGCCGCCCTGTCCCCTCTGGACTGGGGGCTGCAGTTCTGACAGTGGAACTTTGGGTCCCGTGCAGAGGTAGGGCTCTGTTTGGGGGTTTCTTCTGCCCTGGTCCAAAGGCAGACCACCCACATAAGCCCACCCAGGACCCTGGAACAAACCCCGGTCGAGTACCAGTAAATGGTCGGTTAGTGGCCGGTGTGGGGAATGGCTCTGAAGAATGAAAGGAAGGTGCAGAGTGGGAGGACTTTCTCTGGGAAAACAGGTTGAAAGCCGGGCAGTGGAGAGGGAAGGACAAACTCAAAGCTGTAACTAAGGTGCTGAAGCCAACAGACCTCTGCGTGGGCTGGTGACAGGAGAGGTACCTACGGAGAGGAAGGGAAAGGGAAATTCAAAGAAGCTTCTCTTCCCCAGGGAACAGTCATTACTCACTGGGGCATGATCAGTGTGTGTACGGGGTGTGAGGGGTGAGCTGGTGCGTACTGAGCCTTTGCTTCACCTTTCTGCTGTAACCTCTGGTCCTCAGGACGGCCAGCTGAGCACAAAGAACTAATTTCATAGACGAGGAAATTGAAGTTGGGGAGCATCTTGTCTCATGTCACCCAGGCTCTGGTGTGTCTCACGGCCGGCCGCCTCCCAGAAGCCAGTGTCAGCTGTGTGTCCACTTCTCCCTCACACCAGCTCTGTGAGGCAGGTGCTACTCACCCCACTTTACAGATGAAGAGACTGAGGCCCAGAGCGGGTGCCCGAGCCTGCCACAGCCCTAGTACGTGACCCACTCGGCAACTCCCGTCACCGCCTGCCTCACAGCAGAGTCTAAAGGTGCTGGCGTGTCTCTCCAGTGTCGTGGGGATAACTGCAGCCATTCACTGCTCCCAGCTGTGTGCCGGGCACTGAGCCAGACGCGGAGATGCGTCCACGCCCACTCTGCAGTGTAGTCCTCACTATCACTGTCCAGGTGACAAATCCGAGGCTCCGAGAAGCTCCGCGTGTTCCCAGGCTCACCGCGCCCTAACTGTTGGAGTTGGGATCTGAACTCAGGGCTTGCTGACCTCACATGCTGGCTCCTCTCCAGGGCCCTGAGGCTTCGGGGAACAATGGGGAACAGAAGGATCTGAGGTTGTCAGCCTGGCTCCCCTCCCAAGATCTCAGGAACCCCAGCTCCTTTGGAAAGCTCTGCTCCTGTGAAGACTAACTGGCGGAGGGCAGGGGAGTGAAATGGTCACAGACTTGGGGACCTCAGCATGGTGAAGATGGAAGAAATGAGCCTCGGGGCAGCCAGGCATGAGTGGGGGAGCCAGGAGACAGGGCTTCTGCCCGGCCTGCCTCTGGCTCACTGTGTGACCTTAGGCAAGGCACGTCCCTCTCTGGGCCTCAATCTGCCCATCTGTAAAAGGAGGGTGTGGTGAGGGTGATTCCTGAGGGCCCCTGTGCCTCCCCGACCTGCCTTCCCGCTGCCCACACCTGCCCCCAGCTCCCCAGCCTGTGCCCCCTCCCCCCGACTAGGCCCTGGCCCCCCAGCCTACTCACCCAAACCCCCACGCCGATGACGAAGACGAAGTAGACGACCAGGACCGCGATGTCGTAGGCGTGCAGGGAGACTGCGGGGCCCACCTCTGAGCGTGCAGCTGCCGCAGTCCTGCCCCCACTTCCTGGCTCCGCAGGCCCCATCCCGCCTGCTCTGGGCTCCTCTGTCAGCATCTGTCACCAGCAGGCTGGACTTTGAGGTGCTCCTGGCTTCATTCCTTTCCTTTAATGATTAAACAGCCCCAAGGGCCATTCGCTGCTGAGAAAGCCCTGAGCCCCACTGGTGTCTTCGTCGGTTCTACGCCAGTTTCCTCCTGCCCAGTGGGAGGAGACCAGGGGGGAGGGACCTGCTGTTACCCTTGCAAAGCATCCACCCTTCACACACTCCTGCCTCCGCTGTCACCTCCCCTGTTTCTGCAGGGCAGGAACCTGAGGCCCAGGAGGAGACATGTCTATTCCAAGCCTCCGAGCTGGGCCGGAATTCACATCTTCGGGGGCCACACTCCCGGCCCGTGTGGTGATGAATGAAGGCTCCTGAAAAGGGCGCAGAGCATCTGGGTCCAGGCAAGACCCCTGCCCGGGCGAGACCTGGGCAGCCTGTTTTCCCGTCCCAGCTGCACGTATCACTGAACCGCAGCGTGGCTGTGGGCAGGGTGCTCGGTGCCTCCACAAGCCCGGTGTCCTTGACCAGCCTGACCTGAGCCACGCCTGCCTCAGGGCCAGTGAGCACCCTTCCTCCTACTCCCGCACTGGAAGGGCCCATCTGGCCCTCAGGGTTCTGCCCATGTCCCCTGTCCCCCAACCCCATCCTCACAGACGCCCGAGGCTGCCCCCCAGCCCCTGCACTGCTTATCTCAGCCTAAGCCAGCAGGTTTGGACTCAGCAGCCGCGCCCACCTGTTAGCTAAGCAGGTAGCTTAGCCTCCAGAGCCCAGGGAGTGCCAGCAAGAGAACAACAAGGGGGCCTTAAAACCACCGGAACAGGCGCTGCGAGCCTGTGCCCAGAGCCCAGGCCTGGGCGGGCCGGGAGCCCTGGCCCCACTGTACCCTGCGCATTGGTATTCGGTGGGCTCCAGCCCAGGACCCATTAGAAACAACAACTGAGCAGCAGGGAGGAGGCTGCCAGAGGTGGGCGGCAGGAGGCAGGGGTGCGGCGCGGGGAGGTGGAAGGCTCACCTGAGGCCCGTGGGAAAAGTCCTAACTTTATGGAGCTAGAAGTAGTGACTCGTATATGGCACTAGGCGATACGATTTCAGAATAATATCTGAGTTGAGACTGTCTTCAGAGTTCAAATGACAGTGAGCTCTGCGGTGGCTTCACCGTAACCAGGAAATCACAGAACTGCCCGAGTTGTCATCCAGGGATGAAGGAGGAGCTACACTCCATGGAGCAAGTCGCTTCAGTCAGTCAGCTGAGAAAGTCGCCGCCTGCGGCCTCTTCATTTCACGTGCAGGTCACAGGAGATGGAAGACCAGGCGCCTTACGTCTGGCACCTGCGGCCTGTGGCATCAGGCTTGAGGCTGTGCCCTCACAGAAGATTCTGGAAACTGGCATTCTGCTTGGAAGCCCTGGGCCAGCTAATCCCACCAACCTCATTGGCCTTGTCTTCCGAGGTCACCACTCAACATGTCAGTCCCTTTGCAGGGGCTGCCCCTGTCCTGGGGCGTCTGTTTGCCTGCCCCTCCCCAGTCAGCTGACCAGACAGACTGCTCCGCTGGCCCCTAGCCGTCCGCACACAGGGCCCTTGGTGAGCAAGCACCTCTCTGTCCTCAGGCTTGTCGCTGGCATGCCGTCCACAGCTGTCATAGCGACCAGCTTGTCGCACCTTCTCCCTAGGCAGCCTGCTCCCGTGAGGGCCCTTCCTTCTCCCGTGACCTCTGTGTGCTCCGAGCAGCTGCCCTGAACTCCGTGTGGTTCTGGAGTGGTCACGCTCCCCTCCTGTCCAGGTCTGGTCTGTGCGTGTCCTCCACCCCTCCCTCCTCCGAAGCCCCGCCCACTCCTCACGGTGCCTCTCCCGGCCCGGCCACCAGCGGGCCAGGGCTTCTGCCAGGAGAGCGCCCGGTCCGGATCACACACCGGGGAAGGGTGGCGGCCCGTGTGGACAGGCTGCCAAGAGAAAAGGATTGTTATATAGAAGAATAAGGCCCAGAAAGATGGTGACAGAGACTCAAGGACAGAGAAAAGAGAGGATGGAAAGGAAGAGAGTTACAGGCTCTCATCGCTGCCAGACCCGCTGACCCGACCTGGCAGCCTGCCCTGGACAAACCCGCCCGGGCCACAGTCTCCTCCTCACTGTCTGGGCAACAGCTCCCAGCGTGAGGTGGCCGGCCTCCGACGGCTCAGGTCAAGGCTGTGCACGAGCCCAGGGCCCTCCCCCGGGGGAGGTGGCGGGAGGCCCCGAACACCCACTCCAGCCACTGGGCCTTGGGTCCTGAGGGACAGTGCCTGGTGCTGCTACCAACGCTGTCCTGGAGAACAGAGAACTGGTTCGGGGCTCAGGGTTCTCCAGGCCCCCTGGAGGGGTCAGAGGGAAGACCACCGCTCAGAGTCAGCCCGGCCCCCACAGACCTGGGCAAACCGGCTTGTCAAGACAGGAGAGGCGGGGCTGACGAGAGAAACTCGGCCATTGTCTGGAGCTTACAGGAAGGGCTTGGCATTGGGCCACAGCTCATGCACAGGTGTGACTGGCGCATGCGTGCACACGCCATGCACGCACCCATGTGCACACATGACTAGTAGCTTGTCTAGGAACCGCTGTGGGGTAGCGATGAATACACAGAATTTCGGGTCAGGTGGGCCGGGCTCGTTTCGGCCCCTCGTTTCACCCACGTTTGGGAGCGCCTGAACTGGGTGTCTCCTCTGCAGACGTCACTTATGTGAGGAAGCAGCACTCCAGCCAAGACTGAACAGCGGAGCCCCACAGCAGGCACTGGAGGAGGGAGGTCTGACCGGGAGCCAGGGAGCTGTGCTACGGCCACCAGCACACGGTGACCCTTGGGCACAGGCCCATGTGTCTCCGTGTCACTGTGGGCCTGTTTGCTCATCTGGGAAGATGTCTGGGGTCGTTTCTCATGACCTTGGAGATCTAAAGTGCTATAAACTAAACTACGCACCAGGCCCCCTCCAGCCTTTCGGTTCTCAGGATCGTGGGGAAAGCGGGATCCAGCTGGAGCTGTGATTGAAGAGCTGGAGAGTGAGGGTTCGACATCCTCAAGCCTTAAAGTCAGGCACCCCTGGGACCCAAGCCCGCCTGGCACTCGTCAGTCACATGGGATTGGCCTGCTTACGTGTCTTCTCTCCGCCTCAGTTTCCACGTATGTGAAATGGGGATAACAAAGTTTACCGCACAGGGTCATCTTGAGGCGTAAGGTGAGTGTGTGCAGCACAGAGCCCTTGGCCTGGCTCAGTAATGCGCTGTCAGTAGGGGATAGTATCTATGTGGGGAGAAGGCACGGTGTAGCTCTGCATTGGTGTGCACCCTAATACAGTCAAACTATGTGGTCGTGACGAATTTCAAAGCCCACAGAGGCCCTGAGTGGGGTTGCTGGGGGTGGGGGGTGGCTTCATGCCGGAGTCAGTACCACCCCACCTTGTCACGATCCTTTCAGAAAGCAGAGCTGGTGGCTGCCCTTCAACCAGGCTCTAGAGAGTTCTTCCATGAGCATCTGGCCCTTGCTGGGAAGGAAATAAACAGGCCACGAGTTCTCCGCTGCCTTTCACAGGAAACCGGGTGAAGAGATTCAGCAGAGCCTGCGATTAGCAACAGGAGGCAGAGCCTGGAACCTGGGCTCAGGGTCCTACCCACCACTCTGTGCCATCCCAAGTCACGTCCTTTCCTAGATTCTGGGATCCATGGCACTCCACGCTTGCCTGCGCTTCCCAGTATGACTTCCATCCTGTGCGTTAGAATCACGTGTCTGTTTCCCCTGCTAGTGGTGGATCATAGAAGGCAGGGACTTTATCAGGTTCATTTCTATCCCTAGCACATGGCACACAGTAGATCCTCACTAATTCATCAAACCGATGAATTATGTATATTGCATTAGTTAGCTCTTTGTGAACTACAAAACTCCACATCCATGTAAGTTGTCATTAGCGGAACCACATAGGTAGCTTACTGAGATCAAGTTTGGCTGTATTACTTGCCCAAGTTAAAAGTAGCTTAAACAGGAAAGATTTTTTTTTTTCATGTAAAAGTCTGAAGATAGACAAAGCAGGACCAGCAAGATAGTTCACAATTTTTAAGAGACCTCAACCCCTTTTATCTCACTGCTCTACCATCTTTCATCTCATTGTTTAAAATGGCTGCTCAAACTCCAGCCATTGCCTCTGTATTCCAGTGTACATTTCCTCCAAATTGCATACAACACTCCCATTAATGTCCTGTTGCCCAAAACTTAGTCACCTGGTCACTTCTAGCTGCAAGAGTGGGGCTGTCGAATTGGAGCTGAGTTCAAACCTTAGATAAAGAATCTTAAGGTTTATATTTGATGTGGTGTAGTAGTAGCACAGCTAAGATGATAGGCTTTGAGATCAGAGAGCGTTAGTTCTCTTCTCATGGAAGGCGAGTTATGATCTGTCTCCATTTTTCATGTGAGAAAACAGGCTCAGTGTTCAGTAACTTGCCCAAGATCAGAAGGCCAGCAGGTGACAAAGCAAGACCAGCACAAATCTGCCAAAGCCAAGGCATGCTTTGTTTAGGGGGGCTCTCCAGACACCCCTCTGCCCTGACCCCTGGCCAGACCTGCCCACCACCTGGATTTTATTCTGTAGCTCGAAGCCTGATTGCTGTGAGGAGCTTCAGAAACATGTCCCTTCACCTGGAAAGAGGAAATCTCCCTGAGGGTGAGATCTGGCCCTTGTGAGGTTTGTAGTGCTTACGCTATTGCACTCCATTGCATGAAGCCATGACCCTGAAACTCCAGCTAGACTGAAGCATTAGGAACTATCTCTGGAAGTTGACTCATTTCTGCAGGGCTCCTGACTCCCCTACATTGTGATGTGGCAAAGGTGATTTGCAAAATAAAATGGCTTTTGCAACCTGCAGCAAATAGAGGAGTACTCTATGCCATTGGCCTCAGCAAGCTTGGTGGGTTTCTGGAAAATTGTCTGGCATGTCCTCAGATGGCTTTCTAGCCAGTCACTGACTCCATTCCAGTACTGATCAATAGTGATCAATAAACTATCAATCAATCAACTAGTTTTTAAT
Organism: Craseonycteris thonglongyai; assembly: GCA_004027555.1. Classification (NCBI taxonomy): domain Eukaryota; kingdom Metazoa; phylum Chordata; class Mammalia; order Chiroptera; family Craseonycteridae; genus Craseonycteris; species Craseonycteris thonglongyai. Next base: position 9,331 of record PVKE010017004.1, read on the forward strand.
TATCATCATCCACCAAGCCTATACTGTGTACCCAACCCTGTGAGTGAGGGAATTAAAGTGGAGACTGGATTCCTTCCTTTAAGGAAATTTTAGCTGGGGAGTCAGTGTTAGGAATAGAGAAAGGACAGGAGGATTTGAAGACAGACAGGGGCTTGAATGACAGCACTTCAGCTTATTAACTGTGTGACTTTAGGCAAGGCACTTTATTTACCTCCTTTAGGCTCAATGTCTAGGACATCTGGCTTGATGATTGTGAATATTAAAGGAGAGAATATAAAAAACGCTTTGCCCCAAGTAGGTCATGGGGAGGTGCTCTTGTGGTGGTAACAATCAAATGCAGGATGAATGAACACAACTATAACTATTTCAAGTGAGATAGGAATTCAAAGAAGGGAAAGATTCATATGTGAATTATCTTGTAAGGCAGTGGCTTGGAGAGCAGGTGGTTCAGACCCCTGTGGGTCAGAGGCCAATGGAGAGGTTGCAGTGTTCAGAATGTGCAGTGCAAGACATGGCCACATGGGGCGGAATAGGACAAATTTTAGCATCTTTCATTCTACAGTCCCTCTGGGAGAGCCGGCTAGGAGATTGTCCCCTGGCTTTTTCATGTTGTAGTCAAAGCTAAACTCCCAAACACAACTTCTGTAGTTAAATGAGGAACTCATTGGGCTTTTCATTTAGAAGCAAAATGTCAAAGGTTCTCTGAGACGTTCCTGGGGTTCAGGAGTCAGGGTGTCAGAAAAATCTCCACCTCCATTTTCTCTCCTCTAATTTTTTTTTTTTTTAACTGCACTGGGGGCCTCATCGCATTCGGAAAGCACACCCCAGTTCAGCATGTGGGTCCTCACAGGCTGGGGCTAACTTTTTTTTTTAAGTTCTCTGTGCGACTTTTCCAATTTCTTGCTGAAAATATGCAAATACCTACAGTTTTCTGTATCTCCCTGAAACTTTCTCTGGAACACTGTGACTCTCTCTGAAATAGTCTGAAACTCCTTGAAATAAGTTTCTATAAGTCTCTGAAATTCTAAATCTCTATATGAGTGGCTTTTTCTGAATTTATCTACTTTTTGAAAAACCACACATTTTTCCTGAATCTATTTCTCTCTCTCTCTCTTTTTAAGTTGAACAGTGTTTTTAATTTGAATAGTTTCCCCTTTTTTAGTTTTTAAATAATTTTTAAATTTTCCATTGCAGCTGACATACAATATTAGTTTCAGGTGTACAACATAGTGGTTAGACATTTACATAACTTACGACGTGATCACTCTGATAGGTCTAGTACCCATCTGACACCATACATAGTTATTACAGTATTATTGACTATAGTTCCTATGCTATACTTTACACAATATAAAATTTTTTTCAATCACTGTATTTCACCATGTGTAATGTGCACCTTTTGGCCCAAATTTGCGAGGAAAATATAAGGATGTGTATTATACATGGGTAGTCCTAATTTTGTATCTACATAAAGGTTTTAATTCTTTTATTTACGGCTAATGAGTTAAAAGTGTAACTCTAGAATTCAATAACAATAACTGGATGCAAAATAACACCCTGGAATATGGTAATTGCCTTGGTTCAGGCCCCAGTTCATCCAGAGGTGCACTGCATGCACTTCAGCCTCCTGCAACTTGGCCTTGTCAGCGCTCAGCTTCCAACCCACCCAGGGCTGCACTTCGGCCTGTGTACCCAGGCTCCCAGATCATTCCCTCTTCTGCTCGGCTCTGGGTAGCAATCCATGGCCCTGCCTATTCCTTTCTTTTCTCTCCTGCTTGCCTCCCTTTCTCTGACCTTGTGCTTCATAATCATTTGTTACATAAAATTTCTTGTACCATAATATGTTTTAAAATAAATGCTTAAATTTCTTTATAATACAAAAAAACAAGTCCCTAAATATAAACAAATAAAAATTTAAATTAAAAAGTTAAAACGAGGGGATGCCAAGATGGCTCAACAGGTTGGGTGCTTGCTTTGTAACCTTGAGGTCCGGGGATTGAGTCCAAGCCCCAGCCTGTGCAAACCCGTATGCTGAACTGAGGAGCAACTGGTAATCGCCAGGATGGCATGGTGGCAATACACTCTGCTCAGCACAATACACTCTATGTCATTTCATTGGAGCTTTTCATCCATTTAAATTGAAAGTAATTGTTGATAGATCTGTAGCACTTACCATTTTACTAATCATGATTTTGCTTCCTCCCATCTTAAAGAAGTCCCTCTAACATTCCTTATAATACTATCATGGTGGTAATAAACTCCTTTAGCTTTTTCTTGTCTGAGAAGCTCTTTATTTGTCCTTCAATTTTAAATGATAGCCTTGCTGGATAGAATAATCTTGGTTGTATGTCCTTGCTTTTCATCACATTGAATTTTACTTCTGACCTGCAAAGTTTCTGGAGAAATCAACTGACAGTCTTATTGGAACTCCCTTATTAAGTTACTAGTTGTTGCCTTTCTCTTGCTGTTTTTAGGATTCTCTTTGTCTTTAATCTTTGGCATTTTAATTATAATGTGTCTTTGTGTGGGCCTGTTTGGATTCATCTTGTTTGGGACTCTCTACGCTCTCTAGACTTGTATGTCTATTTCCTTTGCCAGGTTAGGGAAGTTTTCAGTCATTATTTTACTGCCAGATGGGAGAAGGGAAAGAATTAAGCTATACAAATTGCCAGTTAAAAAAAACAGTCATGGCGGAGATCCAAGATGGTGGAGAAGATATGAAATACTGTTCCTGCTTTGTTCCAAGAACACAGTAAAATTCTCATCCACGTAGGGAGGTTTGCGGCTAGCCTGTTTTGCATCTCCACCCCTCCTACCAGTCTTGATGTGGCTTCTTTGTATCCTTATTTTAAAAACTTCTATTGAGCTAAACATCTGGCAAACTATCAAAATGTTCTCTGTATATATGAGCCTGTTTCTGTTTTGCTTGTTTGTTTATTTTGTATTTTATATTCGGCATGTATGTGAAATCATGGTATTTGTCTTTCTCTGTCTCATTTATTTCACTTAGCTTAATTTTCTCTAGGTCCATCCATGTAGTTGCAAATAGCAGGATTTTATTTTATTTTATTTTATTTTTGACAGAGTAGTATTTCATTGTATATATGTACTACACCTTCTTTTTTCATTCATTTATCAATGGACACTTAGGTTGCTTCCTATGTTGGCTATTATAAATAATGCTACAATGAACAAAGGGATGTATATGTCTTTTTTAATTAGTGCTTTGTATTTTTTTGGATAAATATCCAGAAGTGAAATTTCTGGGTCATATAGTAGTTCTGTTTTTAATTTTTGGGAGAACCACCATACTTCTTTTCATTGTAGCTATAACAATTTACAATCTCACCAATGGTATGGTGCATGAGTGTTCCCTTTTCTCCACAGGCTCACCAACACTTGTTTGTTGACTTATTGATGATAGTCATTCAGACAGGTGTGAGGTGATATCTCACTCTGGTTTTGATTTGCATTCTCTGATGACTAGTGATGCTGAACATTATTTCATATGTCTCTTGGCCATCTGTATGTCCTCTTTGGAGAAATGTCTACTCAGGTCCTCTGCTCATTTTTTGATCAGATTGTTTGTTTGTTTTGGGGTTAAGTTGTATGAATTCCTTATATACTTTGGATATTATCCCCTTATTAGATGTATCATTGGCAAATATCTTCTCATATTTAGTAGGTAGTCTTTCCATTTTGTTAATGGTTTTCTTTGCTGTGCAAAAATATTTAGTTTATTTTTTCTTTTGTTTCCCTTGCCCAAGGAGACATGTACACAAAAATATCAAAAAATTTTTCTGGAAATTTTATTTTTTATTACTTTCTGTTTTATTCTGGGAATTTTATGGTTTTATGTCTTACAATTAAGTCTAAAAGACATTTTGAGTTTATCATATATGATGTCAGAAAGTGATACAATTTCCTTCTTTTGCACATGACTGTCCAGTTTTCTCAGCCCTATTTATTGTCTTTACCCCATTGTATGTTCTTATCTCCCTTGTCATAGATTAACTATATAATAAAGCATGGGTTTATTTCTGGCTCTCTATTCTGTTCCATTAGTTAATCTATGTGTCCGTTTTTATGCCAATACTATGCTGTATTGATTACTGTAGCCTTATTGTATAGCTTGATATCAGGTAGTGTGATCCCTACAACTTTGTGTTTCTTTTTCAAGATTATGTTGGCTGTTCGGGTCTTTTGTGGTTCCTCTATTTCATGCTTTTGCATGTGATTTTTTAGTTTTCCCAGCACCACTTATTGAAGGGACTATCTTTTCCCTCATTTACTATTCTTGGTTCCTTTGTCAACATTAACAGATGTAAATTTATTTCTGAGTTTATTTCTGAGTTCTCTATTTTGTTCCATTATATATGTGTTGTTTTATGCCAATGCCATACTGTTTTAATTACTATAGCTTTGTAGTAATTTGAAATCAGTTAAGGGGGATGTCTCTAGCTTTGTTCTTCTTTCTCAAGATTGCTTTAATTATTTGGGGTCTTTTGCAGTTTCATATGAATTTTAGTTTTTTTTTTCTATTTCTGTAAAAAAATGTCATTGAAATTTTGATTGCAATTATATTGAATCTGTAGATTGCTTTGTGTAATATGAACATTTTAACAATATTAATTTTTCCAGCCCATGAACTTGGTATATTTTTCCATTTGTTTGATGTTTTTATTGCAGTTGCTTTCATAAATGTTTTATAGTTTTCAGTGTATAGATCTTTGTCCTTCTTGGTTAAATGTATTACTAAATATTTTATTTTATTGTTTTTGATGCTGTCATAAATGGGATTGTTACATTAAAATTTTTGAATAGGTTATTTTTAGTGTATAGCAACTGATTTTTATATATTAATTTTGTACCCTGAATTTATACTGAAGTTCAAGGCATTTATTTTGTTGAGATATCTATACTTAATTTGTTGAGAGTTTTTTTCATTAAAAGATGTTGAATTTTGTCAAATGCTTTGTGTCTTGAAATGATCATAAGATTTGTATCCTTTATTTTGTTAAGGTGGTGTATCACATTTATTGGTTTGCATGTTGGACCATACTTGTATCCCAGAGATAAATTCCACTTGGTTGTGATGTATAATTCTCTTAATGTAGTGTTGAATTTGGTTTGCTAGTGTTTTGTTGAGGATTTCTGCATCTATGTTTATCAGGGCCATGTCCTGTCATTTTCTTTTCTTTTAGTGTTCTTGTTCGGCTTCAGTGTCGGGGTAATACAGGTCTCACAAAATAAGTTGGAAGTGTCTCTTCCTCTTTACTTTTTGTAAGACTTCGAGAAATATTGGTATTAATTCTTTAAATATTTGGTAGAATTCACCACTGAAGCTCTCTAGTTAGTACTGGGCTTTTCATGTAGGAAGTTTGGATTACTGATTCAATCTCCTTATTCATTATTTATCTGTTCATATTTTCTATTTCATCCTGATTCGGTCTTGGTATGTTTTATGTTTCTTTAAAGGTATTCATTTCTTCTGATTTATCCATTTGTTGGGATATAATTGTTCATAATAGTCTCTTATGATCCTTTGTATTTTTGTAGTATCAGTTGTAACATCTCCTTTTCACTTAAGATTTTATTTATTTAAATTTTATTATTATTATTATTATTATTTGGTGAGTCTAGCTAAAGGTGTGTCAACTTTGTTTCTTTTGGAAAACCAACTCTTAGTTTCATTGATCTTCTCTATTATCTTTCCAATATCTATTTTATTTATTTATGCTCTGATAATCATTTATTTTCATCCCATAACTTTGATTTTAGTTTGTTTGTCTTCTTCTAGTTAGTTGAGGTATAAAGTTAAGTGTTTATTTGAGTTCTTTTTTTTCTTAACATAGGCTTTTGTCACTATGAATTACTTCGAATATGCAATATCAATATTTGGACAGAAGGTGGAGCAATAGAGCAGGCTTCAGCATCATACTCCAGTAGTCACATTTAATGAGTCACAGCATTTGGCGGCACTTCTGGACACTATCTTTTGTGTGACTCATCAGCCTACAGTGTTGTGTGGAGATTGCTTCAGTAGCTGGAAATCTGAGCTGTTATTGGACAGTATGTCTCTGTATTTAGCATTATACCAGTGTAGTCCAGTAGAATTTTTCACTATGATGGAAATGGGGCCAGTGTGGTTGAGGAGGGAAAATTTTAATCTAATTAATTTAAATATAAACAGCTACATATGGGTAACATCCTCTGGATTGAATAGCACAGAATTTTACACAACTTAAGTTTAACTAGTAATAACTGAGCACTCCCCATCTCAGCCCCTCTCTGAGGTTGGGCTTTTACAGATAAATTAGTCAGGTTGTCTCCCAAGAAGCTCACATTGGAAAAAGGATGGGGAGTGTAGCAGGAAGCAAAGATGAATTCATAAACTACAAAATACAAGTGATCTAATTACAGTAAGAGATGTAAGTCATACTGATGGTTGCTTTTATTTTTGAGTGTTTAAGCTGGGGCAAAGTACCTTACAATGTGATCCAATCCTCATAGCATCCCTATGAACTTTTGCAGATGAGAAAACCAAGGTCACAGATGACAGAATAAGTAGGGTTTTATTAGAAAAGGAGGGAAGACAAGAATCCAAGCAGAAGAACAGTATGAACCAATGAGGCACAAAATGCTGTGGGCATGTTCAGCACATTAACATTGTAATTAATCAAAATTTGGGGATCAAAAGTCTTCTCCTTTGTTACAGATTTGGCTGGGTCCAGGAAGAGAGGATTGGCCCTTGAGTAGAGGAATTCTGGATGTGTGGGTGCATGGAGAGGGCCTGGTCCACAGAGGAACATCACCTCAAACCACTGGTTTAAGAGGCATTGTACCCCAGAGGGTTGTGGAGCCCAGGGAGGAGGGGCAGGAAATAGGGGGGGCTCCCTTCAAGGAGGACAATGAGTAAGTGCAAACACATACCTCTGTATATTTAAACATCAAAGGAGACTCAACGCTTCTTAAAGATGAACATGAATACTTGGAGAGATATGAGGAATGATGGGAGCCATGAAACTCAAGACATGTTAGACTTGCTGCTTTGCTTGTATTTTCAGAATTAATTGACAGATCTTAGAGAACTTATTAAAGAGACAATTAAGTAGCTCTTTGGCATCATTATGTGCTGGGATCAGTAGGCACAGGTTTTTATATTGGGGTTTCAAAAGGACATTTTCCAAAATCTCTGCGAGACACAATAGAGAAATGTGTTTGGTGGACTTGTAATGTTTTTTACACTACTATGACAACCTGCAGGTAGGTTTCTGGTGACTTAACCATTTAGCTCACTTCTTGGCTATGTTCTAAAAAAATATCTTGCTTGATCTAAATAAAGACATTGGCTAAAAAAAAAATCTATCGTATTTAGTAAAAAGGACTGATGTGTTATTCAGAGAATCAAAATATAAGAAGTTATTACCCACTACAATAAATTTGACTCTATCAAGATTATATTTAATTACAAAAACTAAAAAGTTTAGCACCTAACTCTGGAAAGCCAAATTGAAAAGAGAAGGGATTTCTGATTCGGTAATGTCTTCTCTTAGCCAGTGTTTTTAGCACTCGTTATGGAGATTCCATGGTGACTGAACCACTGTTCTCACTGGTCTTCTTTGGAGCCAGATAATAGAAAAACTTTTATACTCTACTTCGATGAGGACCACAAAAACTATAGTGACATATAGTGTGCAGAGTGGAGACCTGGCTGTGAGTAAACCCAGTGATACTCTGGTTTTTCTGCTGGAAAAAGAGAATGTTTTGTTTTTGTTTTTCTTTAAACTGGTTAAGAGAGTTAAAAAAATTAAAAGGGGAGGGGAGGTTGGGGGGGTTGTGTGTTACCTCCCCCCATTCACCCCCCAATGCAGATTCTTCTATATCTGCATCTCTCGTTATTTAGCTAAGGATAATTCATAGAAGTATGGAATTATTGGGCTAGTAATTGAAAAGAGGACTATGAAAGCCAAGATCTATGGATCAGGCTTCAGCCCCAAGGGGTATGAAGAGAGGAATGAAGGGTATCTCCCCAAAGCAGCACTGGACAGCAGCGAAGTGTGGACTGAGGAAAAGATGGTGAGCTACTTGAGAAGGTGGGGAAGCCCTCACCTCTGCTCCGTCCAGTGCAGGGTGTGGCATGGAGCCAGCCATGGTGAGCATCTGTTAACTGACCAAGTGCCTGCAGCTTCACTGACCTGGCCTTTCCTCCATCCTCCAATCCATTCTCCACCCTAAAAGCCAGAGACCTTTCCAACATGTCCCTCCCAAATTCTGCACTTCGCTTAAAACCTATCAATGATTTTCCAGTCATGTCGATAGAGATTACTAATCCCTGTGTGTCCTGGCCTACAGCTGCATTTTGCCTCAAAGCTCCCTCCTTTCTGCTCTGCACACTCCTCTCACTGCGGCCATCCATTTCCAGGTAGTGCACTGTGCTCCCCACACTGCGCGGCCTTTGCGCGCTTTGAATGCCCCTGGCTTGTGCGTGCAAACTTTTATGTTGTTCCCGTGAGCCGCAGAGGGTGGGAGTAGTAACCTAGTTTTGCTCATCATGTTATCACTGTTATAGCCAGCATAATGCCAACCAGATACTTTGTCAATACCTAATTATGGAAAGAATGACTACAGTTTCTTCCCAGAGTGAAAGATCTTCATGCTATCAGATTTTATTCTACAAAAGTATGTAATATTAATCTTCTATTGCTCCTCCCTTTTCCCTGTAATTTCTCAGGGTGGGGTGGGGTGAAATCTTAAAGTATGGCTGGGAAGGTTTTGGTATTGGCAGAGGACCAATCAGTAGGTAGGGGAGGTGTGAAAGTTTCTGTGATGCAACTTGTGGGCCACCTGCTTTGCCAATGGTTGTGCTCTTCCCTGATGACCACCTTAGGTTCCAGGAATTTTACTTTAATGAATAGATGATAAGTGGATAAACATACATACCCATAAAGGTGCTGGCAGGGTTCTCCAGCAGGGTTCTCGTGTAACCTGCACAGCTTAGACCTCATGTGACTTCAAGCCATGGTGTTATCTCTGTACGTCTATTTTCAAAACAACTGTGATCTAAAGCATGATGGGTGAAGTCAGACAAACCTACACTTGGGAACCTACTCAGCTACTTATCGGATGTGTGACTTCAAGCCAGTAGCTTAACCTTTTTTAAGCCTGTTTTTGCATCTGGAAAGTAGTGTTCATAACAGTTTCCATTTCAGTGGGCTGCAATGTGTTTACATGAAATAACGTTTGTACAGCATGAAACACCACTCTTGTCTCACTAATAATGGAGAGGTTTATTCTTTCTCACACTGCAGTACAAAGCCTTGAGTGCCGTGGTGGGAGTGTGGATCTCTGCGTCCTTTCCAGAAGGCAATTGCACAATATGCATGAAAAGCCCTAATTTACTAGCCCAGTGATTTCCCAGTTCTAGGAACTAGTCTTATCCAGATAACCAGAGATACGGATATAACAGTTAGCCTACCCCAAAATAAAAAGAGCTTTCAAAGCGAGAGGCAAACAAAAAGCGTTTCTTTGAAATCATGAAGAATGGTTATTGGGGAATCATTGATTCAGGCAGAAGCTCAAATAACGTTCCCATTAGGAGACAAGGCAATTGGGTATTTATGAGAAAGGAAAGGGGAAATTTTTCATCAATAGAAGGAAGGCATTTTTATTGGTGCAGATTACAGTATAATGATGTTAATTCTAAACAGTTTTAAATTTTCAGCCCATTGGTCAGCAGTCCCGTAGTCACAACTGCTTTCTTGTTATCTTCCCAAACACTGTTTTTGGGCACAAGGTTGCTCAGACCCAGGCCAAAGGTAATTTTGTCCTGTTTTAACATTTTGTCCTGTTTTAACATTTCAAAGTTTTGAAGACATAAGGGGTCCAAGGCAGTCCCTCTGCTATGGCAGCTTCAGCTGTACTTTAAAGTGACTCCATTTATGATATTGTTTACAAGTTGACCCTCAGGAATATCCACCATAACCTATTTACAACAATAGGTCACTAGAAATGACTGAAGTATTAATATGTAACAATATTGGGAGGAGGAGTTGGATAGATGGTGGTGGTGGTGGTGAGGGCTGTGTTTTTCCCAACTACAGAAGTTTATTTTATGAAAGGGGTTTTTGCTGTTACTAGAGTAATATCCTTGATCTCTCTCTCTTTCCTTACTTACTCCTCATCATACTTCCATGGTCTAAGTTTTGGATCAAAATCTGAATTTGTGTATTCCTGAAACTTTTTATTTATTGAAAGAACAGGCAACGCACAGAGAAAATGTATTCTCAATTGCTTTCAGTTGTGACATAAGTTCAGGATTGAAACATAAAAGGGCAGATAAATGAGCCTAATACTGGAGTTCATTAGATAGTCCACTCACCCACACATATAACCTAACTTTATCATATGCCAGTGTTTTGTAAAGATGACATTTTAAGTTATAGTCTGCCTTAATTTTTTATATTATTTCTCAATTAGTTTAGAAGTTGGGCAAGAAAAAAATTAAGTTATTCATTGGACATGGGTTTGAGAACAAGTTTTCTGGGAACAAATCTGTGGTTTACCAGTTGTCTCAGACAGACACTGAAAGGAAGAGATCTGAAATTCGGTGCCTAGAATAGCCTAATGAAGGTGGGAGTACAACTGCCCTAAGAGATTGGGATGGCTCAGTGGGTAAAGCACTCACTTTGCAGTCCTGGGGTCCAAGAATCGAATCCCAGCCCCAGCCAGTTCTGACCCATATACTAAACTGGGGTGTGCTTCCCACGTGGGAGGCCCCAAGTTCTGTTCCCACAAGGGTGTGCCTCTCACATGGGAGGCCCTGGCCCAGTTCCTGCCCTCCTGTGTGGAATGAAACTATGTCGAAAACTGATGATGTACAACTATAGAGACTGCTCTGGACCCTCCCCCTTCTCTCTGTCTCTCTCTCTTTCTGTCAAAAACAATAAAATAAATCTTAAAAAAAAAAAAAAAGTTAGTTAGTTTTCTTCCATGCATGCTGGTTTCCTATCCTGGTATGTCCCATGGGGGACTCTCCAGTGGATTAAGTCTTGCAGTGACTATATGGATAGCTCTGCCTAGATCTTGGCTTTAGTATACACAAGTTTACTTGTCCACAGATATTAGGTACATTTTGTATTGCCAGGGGTTTTTTTATTTTTCTTTAATGAAGGTAATTTTTGGTCTCCCATGTCTCTTGCAATTTAGTTTTATTTTCTCAATTAATTTAGAACTTACTCAAGAAAAAGGGAAGAAAGTTTTATCCCCCCTGACCCCCAACAGAATATAAAATTTTTAAAATAAATTATAGGACATAAATATATCAAACCTGTAAATCCACTAAAATTATGTTTTTGAAGAGTAACAAAAAATATTCACAATATATTTAAAGATGTTATCACAGACTCAAAACATCCACTTGCCTATGTGCATCCAAGCCAAACAAGACATGAACAGATTGCAGCAAAGAAGTAAAGGTTTATTTAAGGAATTGGCACCAAGTCCAGAGACACAGGTGAGCTAGTGCTCTCACAAACATGGCTCCTCTAGTATCTAGGTTACAGAAGGGAAAAAGCATTAACCATGGTTACTATGGGAGTTGGGGTCCAGGGTTCTACTGATTGGCTGGGGCTAAGGTAGGAAGAATGACTGACATCGGGACCTGGTCATGGCATCAAGTCCCGATGTCAGTCATATCATTGTTCTGTCCTGTTACCAGATGACACGGTTCGTGGGGCCATTCCCCTTTCATGAGTACAGAGCTGAAACATAACTTAGCCAAGGTGTTATCTTTGTTTGACTAAAACCTTATTCTAGTTTGAGGTTTGATTATTGGGGAAATGGTTGGTCATGGTTGATAGACCTGAAGCTTTATTCTTAAGTAAGTTGGATGCTGACCACTCAATGTCTTAGGGGCTTAATGATGAAAAGGAGTGGACATATCGCATACAGGGGCTGTCCAGAAAGTATCCAGCCATGTAGTATGAAAAATAGAAGTATTGTTGGGTGGTTACTCCAGACAGTCCTCATATGTACAGGTAGGAGGATCTGGTGGAAAGAATGCAAGTGACTCATTCTATCAGAGTAAACAAAGTTAGCATGGATTAAAGCAGAGTGCATGCTAAAGAAATAAAGTTCATGTGTAGTTACATGGAGTGTAAAAATAGAGTATAATTAATTATGTATGGCATTCATCAGTCATTCTAAAGGTGTCGTCTCTACATTGATAGTATCAACATTACCTGGGAACTTAGAAATTCAAATTCTTGGACTCTGCCTGAATCTGCTTAATCAGAAACTCCGCAGTGATTTGTATTTTAACAAGTTCTCTAATGATTAGCATGCATATCAAAGTTTGAGAAGCACTCATTTCAGCACACCCACAATACTGATGGGAATATGCCAAACTGATTATATGAGTCATTTTCTTTGAGAGGAGGGTTTGTAGTTGTGTGTTTATATGTTTCAGTATAAGTTAATGTTAAGTAAATAATTGGATTTCTTGGCTTATGTCCTACCAATAAATCTTAAAATGTGGAACATCAATTCTTGATGTCATTCCGTGAATTATCAGCATTTACTGTATTTTTCTGTGTATAAGATGCCCCCATGTATAAGACAACCCTTACTTTTCTAACCCAACATTAAAAAATCAATGCATGGGTTACTCCTGTGTATAAGACAACTGCAAATTTTTGGTGTAACAGTTTTGGACAAAAGTGTTCTCTTATACATGGAAAAATGTGGTAATTTATTAAAGCTAGACAAGATTATAGATATTTATAGTTAATGAGAGTAGATATAATTTTCCATTTAAGAATAGTTTTTTACTTGAAATAATTATTTATTCACAGGAAATTGCAAAGATGGGGCCAAAAGAAATCAACTTTTGTATATTAACGAAGTATCCTACAACTTTGCTATAACTGTTTTATCAGTTCCAGGAGTTTGTTTTGTTTTTGTGATTCTTTGGGATTTTCTTTATAGAAAATCTGTTCATATATGAACAACTTGTGATGTTTTACTGTTGCTGCTGGCCAATATTCAAAAACAAAACTCTCTTAAGATTTCCCCTAGTCAATATTTTCCTCTTTATCCTTTGTATCTTTCTCATTTATACCTTAGGAATGGGCTCTGGTAATTGTTCATGGAAATCCTAATGTAGTGTAGAGACAAATAAATATCCCCTCTGTTTTCTTCTGAGATTTTTATAAATTTAGTTCTTATATCCTGTCTTTAATCTATTTTTTAGTTAATTTTTGTATATGGTGTAAATCAAACTTCATTGTCCAACTTCATTGTTTTTCATGTGGATACCAAGTTTTCCCAGCACTAATAGTTCAAAAGAGTCTCTTTTCACCCTTAAATGATCTTAGCTCTCTTCTCTATGACTATTTGATCATATATATGAGGATTTATTTGTGGGGTCTCTATTCTTTTGGTCTAAATGTTTATCTTTATGCCATAAGTTTTGATTACTGTAGCTTTGTAGCAAGCTTTGAAATCACAAATGTGATACTTCCTATTTTGTTTTCTGTTTTTTGTTTTTTTTTTCATATTGTTTTGGCTATGTGAGGTAAATTGAGATTTCATATGAACTTTAAAGTTGGTTTTTCTGTTTCTGCAAAAAAGCATTGGGATTTTAATCAGAATTGCATGTAGATTGTCTTTGGGTAGTATTCACATTTAACAATATTAAGTCTTCTAATCCATGAACATAGGATGTGTTTCTATTTAGTTATGTCTTCTTTCATTTCTTTCAGAAATGTTTTGTGGTTTTCATTGTACAAATCTTCTACTTACTCGATTAATTCCTGACTATTTTATTATTTTCATTGCTATTGTAAATGAAATGTAAAATTTTCTTTTTAATTTTTTTGTTGTTACTGTGTAGAAATGCAACTAATTTTAGTGTGCTAAATTTGGATCCTGCTACTTTACTAAATGCACTTATTGTTCAAGCAGGGTTTTGTTTTGTTTGTTTGTTTGTGGAATTTTTAGGGTTTTCTATATATGAGATCATATAATCTATGAACAGATAATTTTACATCTTCCTTTCCAATATGAATGGTTTTTATTTATTTTTCTGGCCTGGTTTCTCTGGTTAAGGCTTCTAGTGTTATGTTTAATAGAAGTGGGGAAAGAGTGGGTCTCATTACCTTGTTTATGTCTTACAGGAGAGGCTTTCCATCTTTCACCACTGAGTGTGATGTTTACTGTGGGTTTCTCAGATATAGCTTTTGTTATGCTGTGGCAGTTTTCTTCTATTCCTAGTCTCTGAGTATTTTTATCGTGCAAGGGTATTGCATTTTGTCAGATGATTTTTCTGCATTAATTAAATGATCGTGTGGTTTTTCTCTTTTCATTTTGTTAATGTGATGTATCACTTTGACCAATTATTTCTATGTTGAACCATCCTTACAATCCAAGAATAACGCCCACTTAATCATAATGTATAACCCTTTTAATGCACTGCTGAATTCTGTTTGCTAGTATACTGTGGAGTGTTTTTGTATGAATGTTATAGGGAGTGTTGTTAGTCTGCAGTTTTCTTTTCTTGTAGTGCCTTTGTCTGGTGTTGGTATTAAGGACATGCTGATCACTCTTTGCCCACTGTTTTAGCATTTCCCTTTGCAAATGTGCTATTGAATAGTCAGAAAAATTTAAGAAGTTTTATTTGAAGATTTCTAGAGCTCTTTTTATTCATCGTTCTCTTTTTTCTGAAACTCAGCCTTACATCTTCTTGCCACCTTATTCTCCCTAAAGCCTACTTTGTCTTTTCAATTCAGCCAGGCCTTTTGGGTTTTGTTTGTGTTCTCTGTTCCTCTACCCACAATAAAAAATTTACCTCTAGGGGATGCTGGGATGGCTCAACAGGTTGAGTGCTTGCCTTGCCGCTGCATGGCCCAGGGATCTAGTCTTGGCCCTCACCCATGCAAACCCACATGCTGAACTACAGAATAGCTTGTAGTCATTGAGCCCTGAGATGAAAGTTCTTGCCTCCCATGTAGGAGGTCCCCAATTTGTTTCCAGCCCCATGTGGCCTTACATCCACCTGTGTGGAATGAAACTATGTCACAACTAATGATGTACAACTATGGAGACTGCTCTGGGCCCTCTCTCCTTCTCTGTCTCTTTCTTTCTCTTTCTCTCACCTCTCAAACTAATAAAATAAAGCTGAGGCAATGGTAGGACTTATGTATTCTTTAATTTCAGAAAACCGACACAAGAAAATCAAGATGTATTATTTCACATATTTTCCTTGATTTATCATTGTTTATTGATGGTAGGTCTCATCTTTGTTTTCATAGATGAAATCAGTAGTTCTATTCATTTCCTGGACCCTATTGTCTAACAAAAAAGTTACTATAATTGTTAGTAGCCAGATAGATAAACAATGAATTAAATAAACTGATCAATACCTATAGTCATAGATTGGAAGTCTTAATATGTCAGTTGTTTTCCATCAAAATCCCTTTTGGTCTTTTTAAAACAATAAATTGTTAGGTAATCTTAAAGTTTGTAAGGGAGAAAGAATAGCAACTTTCAAATCCCTATGAATCTATTTATTCTGGACAGGAAACTGATTATTCCTGCTACATTCTAAAATGGGGGTTGGTGTGGACAGGTGACAGAACTCAGCTATAATAGTAGGCCCTCCCTGAAATGTGGGTAGTCTTGAGGCATGGGGTGAGAAACTCTTTTCTTATTCAAAATATAGAGGACTGCCCACAGCAGCCTTCCACTATTCCCCCAGGCAGTAACTTACAATGGAAAGCAATGTTTACTGAACCCTCAAGTGTTCGAGCTGCGCTGATGAGGTCTAGATGGTCCCAGAGGCTTATTTCTGGCCTCCCCTTTCAGTAGCTCAGGAGAGGTGGCTCAGGAGGTCTGAATTAGCACAACCAGCCAGTGCAAGACTAGTCATGTCTTTGACTCCAGAGTCACTTTTGTTTTAGAGTCACATAAAGGTTTCTTACTTTCCTTCCTTTGAAACTAGAGTGTTACAGCTAAAGAGAGTTCCTCTCTGGGGAGCACTGGCCCTGATACCTGCAGTCCAGCCATGCCTGGACTAAGCATGTCTTTTTATGGAATGAGAATTCAGAGGTTTGCCTATGGGCCTCTGCTTATAAGCCTGTAAGTTCAGTCCTCCTTGAACCTCATTTGATACTAGCACTTTGTAGTACCAGTAGTCTACTCATATATCCAGACCCCTTTGTAAAGGAATCATTCAGTATCCCCTATGGACCAGATAATTTTCAGCACTGACTACCTAAGCCTCATCCAGGTTCTCCTTAATTTAAATATACCAGTATTTGGTTAATTTTTAAAAAATAGCTTTGAAACTTATTGTCTAAGTGTTCTGTGCTTTTCTCTAAATTGAATGCAATATGGTTTGGGGGAAGAAAATAGAACTGGTGTGGGAATGTAGAATAGACAGTATTCAGTAGGGATGGATGAGTAAGATGAGACTCTAAATTGTGTTTACAAAGATAATGTAAAGGGCATGTAACTGTCAACCAGAGCAAGAATTCCCCTACATTCGTCCCACCATTCTCATGATGTCAAGGAAAGATCCAGGGGACTCCATAAAGATTCCTTAGCTTAGATATCATCTCAAACAAAGCCTTTTCATGCAGGGACCTGTCTTGAAACTGTACCATGGGGCTCTCTTGGGCAACACAAGGTGTAGCTGCACATGGTTTGAGATTTTATAATGTGACACAGACACCTCGCTGTTTTTTCTATGGATGGGTATTGGTTTCAGGTTGTTAGGGAAAAAAGTTCCGCTGGCAGGCAATAGGTGGAAGTTCTGACAAACAGAGTGCCCACTTTGTAGCATATCTGTTACCAACTATTAGAGGAGCACTGCTTAATCAATTCAGACACTGAGGCGACTTTCTGAAGGAGCTGAAAAGGCATTTCCTCTGGATTCTGGAACTCAAATCAAGTAAGTGATCAATTGTGAGTGGTGGTTAGGGATGAGGCTGTATCTGCCTCCCAAAACATGGTGGCAGTGGTTCTTTTTGTTTTAATTTCAGAAAGCCTTACCAATCTTTTCATCACAGAAAATTAACAGTCAGCGAGGTGTTTTAAAAGGGAGATATGATTTTAAATTTTAGTATTGGGTTGCTAATAATTGAAAACTGGCCCTATCTGTCCTGGGATCCAGAAATGGTGCCCCCTCCCCAGTCTCTTTTTTTAAAGAACTCGAAGAAAACCTAGTGATGCAATGTTTTCGACCTGATTTGAATGGTATAGTTCTTAAATCTAATATAAATATCACCTAAAAGGTTACTATTTATTTTAATTGTATTTTTAAAAGTAGACTTTTCAAACAAACAGATTTATTTAGATATAACCTACATACAATAAACTGCATGTTTAAGTTGAATATTTAAGTTTTATATATGTATACATCTGTGAGACTATCACTAATCAATATAATAAAGATTCCATCACTCCCCAAAGTGATGGAAAAGTCATGTACTTTTGTACTCCTTTTTCTTCATTTTCCCATCCTCAGGAAACCACTGATAGACTTTTATAGAGCTGATTTGCATTTTCTAGAACTTTATGTTCATGAAATCACGTAGTATGAACGAGCCATTTTTTTCTGCCGGACTTCTTTAACACAGCACAATCCTTTTAAGATCCACACATGCAACAATGGTTCATTTCTTTTTATTTCTGAGTATAATGCATGATATAGATATACCACAACTTATTTGTCCATCCATTGTAGATAAAATTTTTAGTTATGTCCAGGTGTTGACTATTATAAATACAGCTACTAACACTTGCATGTAAGTCTTAATATGGCATATGCTTTTATTTCTCTTATAGCTTGCTTTTTAAAATTAGTATCTTTCATAAATTCAAGTTTTAAGTAAATGATTCTGAATGGAAGTGGTCCAAGAGAGTGATACCAGAATAACTATGAGTCATTTAGATATTATTACAACTCTTTGGAATTATAATCTACTTTTCTTGGTGGAATGCCAGCCAGCCTCTACACATTGGGATGTGAATAGTTTAATGGGCCCGTGTTGCTGATTGTTTGTCATCACCTGTCAGATATGTAAAATAATAAAATATAAAGCACCATCACTTAAAATTTTTTCCACATTGGCTTTATATAGACCAAATAGGTCTCCCTCTGTCTTTCTCTCTCTCTGTCTCTCTTCTCTTTTTCATTATTAGATAGATTGTTGTCAGTGTCAGAAATTTTTTCCTTCAGATCTTGACTCATTTCTTTAACACATGGCTATGATTTGAACAAAGTCTTACATTTCTCTTTAAGACATATATTGTTTGAACCACTTTTTTGTTGTTATTTTTATGTAATTTGTGTTTTTTTTACTTATTGATGCTGTGAATGAGCTCACATTTGTGACTATGAGTTTGAGTAGGGTTGCGAGATAAAACACAGTTTCAGCAGCTTTTCCATTTTGTTATAAATAATATATGAAATTGCTAACAAGATTTTTTAGTTCCACCACAATTTGGTCTCATCTTAATTGTTCACGGACATGTATTCAAAAACTACTTTCTTTATTTTACCATGCACATTTAGGCATTCACGCTTTTGTGCTTGCCATTTTTTTTCTATCCTCTCCCAAATCATTCACTTAGAATATTTTTTCTGCTTCATTTGTTACAATTGCTGGAGGAAATGTTCAGCTAGTAAGTTAGGTCTTAAAGTGAAAGACAGATAAAGAGCAGAGTGTGGATTAGTGAGATAAAGGAGCAGAGAAGGCCTCTTCTGATCAGAACCCTTTGAGGTGATATGGTCGTTTTATTTTGCACTGAGAGGACTTACACTCTGAAAGGAGAGTCTCAAGGTTGTCTCTCTTTATGTTCTTAATTTAATTTCGTGTACCTTGACAATTCCTACGAAGTATCTCAATCTGTGATTTTCTCTTCATCTTCTTTCCAGGCATGATGAAGCTTAAATGCTCTTCTTTTCCTGGGTACTGTGTAGGCTTGCTGCTCTTCCAAGTGATGATATCCAAGTCAGGTAAGAACAACTACATTTTTCTTACTGAGGCACAGCTATGAAAAGAACTGAGGACAGATTTCCAGGATTCATCCTAAAATCAAGTAAAAAAGCTGGAAAAAATAAAAACCTCTGAATATCAACAACTCTTCTTAGGTCCAACAGAGAAGTAAGGTCATAGGACAAAGTGCTGGCCCCAAATGAGAGAGGTAGAGAAGTGCAGAGTTAGAGACTCACAACCTTCCAGGAATTTAAACATTTTAATATGAAAATCAACTAGATACACACACACAAAATATAGTAATGAAGGAAATGAGGGACAGTAGAGTAATAAGGCATACAGAAATAACAAAATGGCAAAAGCAAGTCATTTCTGTAACTGTAAATGGTTTAAAATCTCCAATAAACAGGCAGAGTAAGCAGAATGGATAAAAACACATCGTCCTACCATGTACTATCTATAAAAGACTCATTTTAGATCCAGAGCTTCAAATAATTGAAAGTGAAAGGATGGAAAAAGATAGTCCAGGTGAGAGAAAAAATGATTGCACAACATTCTGAATATATTTAATATTACAGAATTGTACACTTAAAAATAATTAAGAAAGTTAATATTATTTTATGTGTATTTTACCAGAATAAAAATTTATACTTGGTAGAAAATAAAACCACAGATGGTAAAAAAGAATAAAAACAAAGAACAGGGCAACAAATAGAAAACAGTAACATACATGTTAGATATTTATCCAGTTACATCAATAATCACTAAATGTCAGTGTTCTAAATACACCAATTAAAAGACAGACGGTCAGAATGGTTAAAAAAATAAGACCCAATGATATGATGTCCACAAGAAACCCACTTTTAATATACTTTCAGTTTACAAAAGGAAAAATATGACATACAAAACACGAAATGTTCTTGATTTTCTTCACATCGCCCTCTAGTTCTCTGATCATCTTTAAGATGGTTGTTTTAAAGGCTTTACTTGTAGACCCGTCATCAGGTCTTTTACAGGACAGTTTGTTTATTTACTTTGTTCCTTAGAATGGGGCATATTTTCCTGCTTGTTTGTATACTTTGAGTTCTTTTTTTTTTTAATTGAAACTGGACATTTGAATCTAATGCGTTAACTCAAAATCAGAGTCCCCTCCTTCTCCAGGACTTGCTGGCTTTTTGTTGTTTTCTTTGTTGTTTTTGTTTTGTCTTACTGCTATAGGCTGTCTGCGTGTGCTGGATCAGCCTGAGGTGTGAACACCAGGTCTCCTCAGGCCATTTGTGAGCTGTTGCCTTTTCCTGGGCACATGTGGTCACTCTCTAATTTCCTCCACATATGCACTTGCTGATGAATGTTCTAAGGGTTAATGTTTGACTCCCAAAAGCGGAAAAGTGAAAAATGAAGGGGTGACTGAAAGGATCCTGACCCTTTCAATTTCCTGGTCACTTCATTTAAAGGGGAGGGGCTTAAAAATAGGGGAAGGTAAAACCAAAATGTCTCCTTGCTTCTTTGCCTTCTGGTCTCCTTGATCAGAAACAACAATCAGCAATCACAGCACAGATACCCAGTATTTGAAGGACAGAGTCCTTTTTGCCTACCCTGTCTCCCATCAGCTATGTGAAAGCTGCTCCAGGAGTAGATGCACAGCTGCCTGCCATGGGGCTGAGAGCGGAGGATGGGTAGCTACTACTGCAATAAGAGCTGAAATGGACCACAATGAATCTAATTTATCATCCAAGCTTTCCACTGGAAGTTAAAAGCCATCAATAAACTCCAGAGTTTCAAAATAGTTACATCAGGTGGATTCTGCCAATACAATTACCGTATTTTCCGGCGTATAAGACGACCCCCTAATTTTACAGTTAAAACATAGGTTTAGGCCTATATTTGCTGTATAAGACTACCCCCCACTTCCGAGGCAACACCAGTTCTTTTTTTAATTAAATTTTTAATGAATGACATTTTTCGAACATACCGTAATATACCGTACATTGATACGATAAATGGAAGGTCTCTTCATAAATGGCAATGCCATGAACTTGACCGAGAAACAAGAAATCCAAAAGAGAACATTAACAATGATGGCATCATCTGGAAAGAAAATTACATGAAGAACTTGCAGAAAACGCTTGTTTGTGACTGACTGGGATGATAAGAGGTTTTTCTAGGCAGAGGAGCACTGTGAGCTTAAAATCCTTCAAAAATCCTCATCATGCTCTTCTTCTGACATCATAAGTTCATCAATGACCTCTTGTGGTACATTTGTAAGACAGTCATCATATGGATCAAATTCCGAATCAGATGGTGTGGCTTCAGCTTCGGCTTCCCCTTCATCTTGCCACAAGAAGTCATCCTCCGTACCGTCCAAAGAATTTGATATACCACACTTCTTAAATATATTTTTTTTTATTTATTTATTTTTGACAGAGAGAGAGAGAGAGAGAGAGAGAGAGAGAGAGAGAGAGAGATACAGAGACAGACAGAGAACTGAACTGGGGGAGCTCCCAGTTCAGCATATGGTTCCGCACGGGCCGGGGCCGGGATTTGATCCTCAGTCCCCAGCGCTGCAAAGTGAGCGCTTAACCCACTGAGCCATCCCGGCTTCCCCATACCACACTTCTTGAAAGACCTGATTACTGTTTCTTCAGTAATATCATTCCAGGCTTTTATGACGAAGTTACACAAAACATCCAATTGTGGCACACGCATGTTTTCTCCTTTTGTGAATGACTTTTCTCCGCTAACCATCCACTCATTCCACTGTTCTCTAATGCGATCTTTAAATGGCTTGTTTAGGCACACATCCAGTGGCTGTGCCAATGATGTCAATCCTCCAGGAATAACTGCCGCATCTGTGTTTATTCTTGCCAGCCTGTTCTTTGTGCTGGTAGTTAAATGAGCCCTGAACATATCCCACACCAGTAGGCTACGTTCTTGACGAAGTCCACCTGGTCGC
>PVKE010017005.1:0-31282 GCA_004027555.1 Craseonycteris thonglongyai
GGGAAGAGGACATTATTTATTGGACCCTAGGTAGATAGTTTCATTTAAGTATATATTTAAAATCATGACAGCTACTATTAACAGATGTCATCTGCCACAAGAATAATGTGGGAAAACCCCTGTCTAAGAGGAACATGTAAAGATACTTATTACATCAGTGTTTTAAAAAAAGTGCCCTTCCTTCAACAAACTCTCATGTGGAGAGCCAGTAGATAAACAAGAGTGAAAATACTCTGGTTAAAAAAAGTATGGGGTTTCTCGGAGCTCAGCTTGCTCTCACGCACCCCCACTCTTTCCTCAACTTTCCTATCCTCCAACTCCATGGAACTTCTAGAGAACTTCAGAATCCAGCAATAAAAACCTATAATTAAACATACAAAAAGTTACTCCATTACTCTCCTCAGGAAGGAAGGATGGGTCACTTTCCACACTTGAGGTCAAGTGTGAAGTCCAGACCCACAGAAAGGTGCTATATCACTCTCTACTTTCAATAAGAAGTGACAATGTTAGGCTACAGTAGCTCTCTCTTAGGTCATTTCACTGCAGAACAGATCTAACAGCTCTGCTGAAGAACCCAGAAGATGCCATCAAGGTCACTTTGCTACAGTGACCGCGAGGTTTATTCTGTCACTGTAGAAGACTTGAAGATAGTAGCCCCATTAAGAAACATTAGTATTCCGAACTCAACGTGTGTTTGTGGGTCTTTGAAATTCTCACCATGTAAAGTCTGATCCGTCCCCAACACATTCCACTCCGCTGGCAGCTTCAGGTGTCTGAATGCCAGGGCAACCTTCTCATCAAGGGAATTCACATCTGTAGGCGGGGGTCCTGACCGATCGAGAAAGCGGGTAAAGTTCAGAGCCAGCTGATTCCCAGCACTGGTTGCTAGGAACTGGGCTGCATCATAAGCCTCGTCCTGGATGAATTCAAAGTCCTCTTCAGCCACCACAAACACGGGAAGGCCCTCTTTGGAAGCACAGAGCAGCACCTTCACTGTCTCACAGCAGTCGTGCCCTAGAGAAAACATATGCAGCAAAGAAGACAGTATTAGTACTGCCACTGAAAGGACACTTGTGGGCCCTGTCTGCTCTTTCTGCATGATGCACAAATTTCCCTTCCTGTAAGAATGCCCTCCTCCCCTGACCTCTGACAGCAATCTTCCAAATCTCTTAAAACACCACTTCTAGTTCTTTTAATTGTTATTTGCAAATATGAAGTTGTTTCCTTACCAAAACGCAGATAACTTTGTATTTCAGCTGTCACCATGCCTGCAGAAGGTTTAGCACTGAACAGTCTCTGAATATATCAACATGTATTGAACTATAGTTGTTTAATTTGAACAAATTATAATGAAAGCTCAAGGATCTCATAAGGCCTGGACTACATCAGAAAGTCTAATAGTCATTGAACTGAATTCAATCTGAAAACTCAACATCGAAGAAGTCACTCATACAGGCGATACAGGAGGAAGTTTACAGATGCCCCAGCATCTGCCTTATAATCACCACAATGCAATCGATCAACTGGTGAAGCACTTTGAGAAGTAAAAAACTATTTGATTTGATTTTACTATTATTAGCAATTCAAGGCCTAGAAAATAACTTTTGCTCTCAGATACATGTTCTTTCCTATAAGGAAGTGAGGACATTGATGAAATAGCTGGGCTCACACAGTGACTGTGCAATGCTGTGGCTAGAAGCCCAGTTCAGGAAAAGAAGGAATGCCAACGATGGTGGTGTCCACTGCACAGATGAGCAGAGACCTCGTGAGGTGTAATGTTAGGAAACAACCTATGCAAGGCATCCCAAAGAACTGAGTAAAATCAGAAACATCTGATAACACTGTTTCCGTAAGGCCTTCTTGAAGAATCAGACTTTCTTCTGGATTTTTAGCCTCAAAACATTTAGTATTTCCAATGTGCTGAATATATGCATTCAAACTTACGTTTTTCCCCAACATTCAAACACTGGTATCAACTAGAACTATGTTCCTAATATCATCATTCTTTCTCCATAAACTATCTGTCTAATGAGAAAACAAAACAAGATAGAGCTGATGTTCTGTACTTGGGTCTGAGTAACCACAGGCACCTGCGCACCCAGGGCTCCCCCGAGCCCATTTGCCTGCAGACACTGCACAGATGAGGTGGAGAGTAAGCAACCCTCTGTGTGCCGCCCATGACCCTGGCTTTCCACACCAGGGGCACCGGTCAACAGCAGTTACAGACTTTGAACAAACTAAGCTTTCTGCTGTCCCTGCAAGAGAATAATTTTTTTCCCCCAGGTGACCAATGAGAATAATAAGTAAATTGATTTTCCACATACTTTCCCCCAGGGGCCTCCTTAAGCCCTGTACCCTAGCGACAAAAGAAATCTCTCACTGCTGTGTAATTTTACGGTGGTGACACGTATTTACTAACCAAGTACCCACTACATATCAGGCATTTTCTCTACAATAAATTTATGAGGTAGGCACTGTCCTCAGATTACAGATGAGAAAACTGAGACTTCAAGCTAACACAGATATAAAGAAGCAGAATCCATTATTCAAATTCAAGTCTGATGCCAAAGGACATGGCCCATTTTGTCATGATGCAAGAGATTTGTACCACGTTGCTTATAAACAAAGAAGGATAGCTGTGTCCCTGCCTGAAAGGAGCTTGCCTAATACTTGGAATGAGAGGCCAGTGTGATGATTCAGGAAGAATTAACAGGTTCATGGACCACTGAGTTCAGTCTCCAGATAAACACACATCATCAGATACTCCCACTGCCTTCCCAGTGGAGTCTTCCTATGAAGGCTGTAGGAAACTCCAGCATCCTCTGCATTTTCATGTGTGAGCGTGTGCACCCACATATGTATGTCAACTCAATATATGTATTTTGAATTTACTCAATTAATATATGAAATTAGAAAAAAAACAAAACATCTTTAATCTTTCTTTGAAAGACAGCCAGACTAGTTACATAAGACAACAATGTCAGCAGAAACAAGTCAACTGATCCCAGCAGAAAGTGAGTGTTCCTTTCCAACTGTTCTACAACACCTAACAACAGCTGGACATCCATCCACCAAGCCTCTAGAACTGTGATTAGAAGGTAATGAAGAATAAGGGAAGAGTCTGGGGACTCCAGAGGTTCTCAGTCTGTAAGAAGGAAATTTGATAAGCTGTAGATAACCGCACAGTAAGTAAAAATGGGATGGGTTCTATACCAAATACACACAGTGCCATTGGTAGGAGGGGAGAATGCCTTTCCTCAGTGTGCAGAAGCAGGGAGAGCCCACAAAGGAGGATCTTTTTGACATCCTGCTCCCAACCCCCAAAACCCAGGGGCTCTTTGTCACAACCCTCAGAACCGCAATGTACTATCCCTATCTTCGTCCCTATATGTTATCTAATCTCTCAAACACATAAAACACCTGCGATGTGCCAGGCACTGTTCTCAGTGCTTTCCAAATAACATTTATTCCTCATCAACAACCCCATGAGGGCAGGTACTATTATCATCCCCATTTGCCAGGTGAGGAAACCAAGACACAAAAATATTATGTAATCTGTCCAAGTTATAAAGCTCCTAAAAGACAGAATTCAGATCTGAACCCATTTTTTTTTTACTCGAGAGTCCACCCCTACATTCAAGATTTATGGATACAAGAAGGTTTTAAGAGGAAATGTAGGTACCATGGAAGAATCAACAAGGTAGAAATAAAATCACCAAGTTCAATCCTCGCTGAGAGGCTTGTAAACTGTAACCTCAGATCACCTGTGCTTCTCTGCGCCTGGATTTCTTCACTTATAGCATGGAGGAGCACACCTCCACAGGCTCAAAGCTTTCTCCAGCTGTAAAAGCCTATGGGTTTTACCAGGTAGAAGTTAAGAAAGGAGAGGAAGTTAGGTAGAGAGTCTAGAAATAGGAAAGTTTCAAGAACATTTAAATGGAAGCAGAGTTAAGTTCAAGGGTAGGAATAATTACTACAGATACAAGTTTCAGGAAGATACTAACTTGGTGACAGCTAGTCCTTAGTGTTAGGAAAGATCAGGATTCAAACCTATTTTCTTATTAATACTTACCAGCTATGTGGCCCGAGGTACATGACAACCTCTCTAAGACTTAAAAATCTAGATAGTCTTCTAAGTGAAGAGCTACAATTTAGAACAGTTCTCTAAAATTATTTAATACTATCACCCAAAACACCATACATAGCTTCATTTAATTTCTGATTAAATTAAACAGACAGCCCTCACATATTTCAGTCAAAAGAATTACTTTAAAGTAAAAATGTTATGGTTCTAATTCATGAATCTAACCAAGAATTTCAGCACTTTCCCATTTATTCAGGATTAACCTAATTTATAAACTCCCGACAGTCTTTTGAGGTAAATATGAATAAATACCAATAAAAACTAAAATCACAGATTTCATATTTCAGCAATGATAATGTGAATAATTTGCGATCCAAACTGAATTCCGTTTTCAAAACTTAAACTTGCTGTGTCTGAGCAGAGGGATTATACCAATGTAAAATAATACTATCCACTGCCCCTAACCCATCTAAACAGTCCTGATTCTGACTCTTTACTATTCTACTTCCCTAAGCCTGTGCAAAGGTGAGAAACCTGAAACCTTGAACCAGAAAGGGAGTTACAATGCCATTGAAAGTAAATACTATCCACTGCTCTATAAAATCACCTTCTGTACATACAGTGTTCACACCATAGTCTAGATCTTCAACTTTAAAACACACACACACAGGGGAAGCCGGGATGGCTTAGTGGGTTAAGCGCTCACTTTGCAGCGCCAGGGACCGTGGATCGAATCCCGGCCCAGGCCCGTGCGGAACCATGTGCTGAACTGGGAGCTCCCCCAGTTCAGTTCTCTGTCTCTGTATCTTTCTCTCTGTCAAAAATAAACAAATAAATAAAAAGACTATTTCTTTAAAACAAACAAAACAAAACACACACACACACACAGCAAAAGGCCATGATGAAGCAATACCACCTCACTCAAAACTAGAAAGTGCAGAAGCAATGTATCTACACAGAAATCTGCCTGGAATTGCTAAAATGAGTCTTTACTTGGCAAGGATGGGTGGGGACAAACGAGAGGGAGAGAAATAGAAGGTGAGAGGTATTGTGTACATATGCATACAGATGTGCTTAGCAGCATAAGCAAGTATATCTCTTTCTGCTGCTTTAGCAGAAGAGTTTGTTGGAAAGTGGGTGGGTGGAGAGGTGGATGGGTGAGCTGCTGTCAGCGCTATCTGTGTATAACTAAAAGAAAACCGCATATTAGAGGAAGCAGAATGTCAGAAAAGGCCATGAAATACATATCTAAAATAAGCCATACAATTGTTAGCCCAATATTTCCCCTTCAGACATTAACTCACAACCTGAAGGAAAAACTATGAATCATCCTAAGTAAACTATGCCATAAATATGGAATTTGTTTGATATGATTATAGGCTTTTTTTTTTCTTTTTTTCATTTCAAAAGAAAACCTGAGTATTAAGAGTAAAGAACTGAAAGTTTCCATGATCCATTTTATTAAACTTAAATTGAAAGAGTTACTACTGATCAAGAACAAAGTACCTCACCCTACTGTCTGGAAATCAACCACACAAGGCTGGCAGGACACCTACTCTCTCACATTAATGTTTTCTATTAGGCTCAAGTGGTTCTCAAGATTATCATTTAATTATTTGTTTGTTTTATTTATTTCTTTTTTAAGATTTATCTTTATTGTTTGTTTGTTTTTTGACAGAAAGAGGAGGGCCCAGAGCAGTCTCCATAGTTGTATGTCATCAATTTTCAACATAGTTTCATTCCACAGGTGGGTGCAGAGCCACCTAGGGTGGGAACCGGGTCAGGGGCCTCCAGCAAGGGAGGCATGCCCCTTGAGCCAGGGGCCAAACTGGGGGCCTCCTACATGGAAGCTCACCACGGCAGGAAGCAAACTGGGGGCACTCCCACATGGGAAACACAGTTCAGCTTATGGGTCTGCATGGGCCAGGACTGGGACTGGGACTCGATCCTTGGATGTCAGGGCTACAAAGTGAGCGGCTCAACGAGCTGAGCCATGCCGGCATCCCCTCAAGATTATTTTTTAATCCTTAGAACCTTTCAGATAAAAAGCATCAAGAAAAAAAAAAAAACTTCTATAAAAACAAATGTTATATACAGCATGGATTTAGCACTGTATATATACGTAAGACCTCTCACTGCCATAAATTAACTCCAGAAACACGACTATTTGTAGGGGCCATTATCTTATGACTGCGTTTTTGCACACAAAATGCAAGGTATTAACGATGTCTAGATCTACAAAGCAAAGAGATGGAGATGGGAAACCACAACCATTTGATATAATAACCACAATTTAACTTCTTCTCACATGAAACTAAAAGCTACAGTAGAAAGAAAAGAAGCAAGGTTTTCAGCTGGTTCCATGGTGTTATTCCTTCCACTCAATTTTCTGGTAACAAAGAAAAATAAAAATCACAAGCCTTTTTATAAAGGAAAGTTCTAAAGATTTACTGAGTTTCTTCTGAAGGAAGAAACCCCCAGGGAATATAAAGAGGGGAAGAAGAGAGATATAAACTGTTTAAAAAAAAAAGCATGGTCCATAAACTTTTAATTCCATTTTTAAAATTGCCTTCTGAATTTATCCCAAGAGCAGGTCCAGTTCATTTACAACAGAAATATAAAGTTATAGGGTGAAGGAGATCTGTTTGTGAGTGAATGTAAGGGTCCTAAACTATGCTGGCAACTAGATTCAGAGTCTGAAAACATTAATTTGGAATCTCACCGTCTACTGCAGACAGGTTGGGTTTTCCTGGAAAAGTCGCTCAACCTTGAAGCTCCCATTTGCTTGTGCACAAAATGAGACCACCACCAGCATTCTGAATTGTTAGAAAACACTAGAGGTGGTTGTACACAAAGCACCTGACACAAAACAGGCATCTAAAACTGGTAGTTTTTATTATTAGCTTTTAAAATGCTCCTGCTGTTCAGCTCACTAAAAGAAAACGTCCCTAAACATTCTACAAAGAGCTTCTGCAACGTGGCCCAATGAAACTTCTGAATTAACTGTTGCTTTTGGCAATGTAGAACTGAAAAGTAAGAAAAGGGGGTAAATGCAGAATAAACAAAAATGCAACAAGGAGCACCTTGGTGAGAAGCAAAAATCTAACTGCTGATGGCCCTCTTAGAGATATGTAATCCAGACCTTTTTAAAGCTCACAGGTCAGCAGGTATGTATGTGCTCACGAGGTTAAGAGAATTTTTCCACAGGCTCCTTATCACTGCATGAAGCACCTGTACCCATGGAAACGAAATATTGCTACAGATAAACAAAACTGATGAAGCTTGGTCCAAGAATTACTTCATTTCCTGTTAAGCTAAAAGTGGCACACATCCCATCCCTGCCTTCTCTTTTGAGGATGAAACAATTGGGACTTTGTGTGACCAGCTCTCCAAAAGGAACCCTGAAAGTGCTTGCTGGGCCAGCCCCATTCAGTTCAGATTCTAAGGGAAAGGCTACATTAAATGGTCAGTGGTAGAAAATATAAAAACAACATCTTTCACTGCTTCAGTTTGGCATCAAAGTATTTAGAATGTGATGTGGTGTCTTTCCCTTTCCTTTGAAGTGGTTATATAGGATTAAAGGAAATTTTCCGTCTTCAGACCCAGACTTTTACTGGAGGTAGGATTATGTGCAGAAGTATGTACCTACTGTGAGTTGGTGGTGGTGGCTAATGGTAGATGTGCAAATTTGGCGTATGTGTACAAGGTCTCTCTATGTACAGGAGTATTTAAGCAGAGTGGTGGAACTTCATCATGTATGTACATTTGGAGAGGGGAAGGGGATGATTAATGCTAAAAATTTAATCTATTAATTCCAGCCTATTAATCTAAGATAGTGCTTCTCACCCTTTTATTCACTGTCATCCCCCCAAAGAGAAATTTTAGACATTTTTTGCTATTTGAAAAATAAAATTTTAATGCCATAAATATACCATATATTTGTATAATATATGTATACCTGTGCTTTACATATAAAGAGTTAAGATTTTTTTTGGTCCCCCACCAAAGAGCCAATTTTCACCCCCTGGTGGGGGGTGGGGGTGGGGGGATACTGCTCTCACTGCAATGCATGTGCTAGGATCCCAGTGCTGTGCCCGTAGATCCAAGGTGGTAAAATGTGCAATGTCCACATAAGCATTACAACAGCAACAGTACACAAGTTATTTTTTTCCTTTCAACTAGTTCTCATTTTATTTTTCCAGGATAGCCTGTATTAGAACAGCAATTTCAGTTTTTTTTAATATAAAATCACATGATGTCTAAAAATAGCCTTATAGTAGCAGTAATTTAGAACAGGGAGACTGTTAGAAAATGTTCAATAAAATTAAATAATCTTGCTTTGGTACGGGGGGGAGGGGAGTATCAGAAATCTCTGATTAGGCCAGTTTAAAGCCCACAACTTCTTTTCAAACATGCTATTCAATTTGGCAAACTTGAGGCATGTGCTGCTAGGAACAGAGCTTGGTTCACAAGAACTGAGACATACTGTGTCATATCTGTGGAACTACTTGTGGAGACCTGGGCTATAAGAACTGGTTTTTAATTACACCCAAAAGGACTTCTGATCACGGTAAACGTATTTTTCTTGATATTTAATGAAAAATTTACTTTATATAAAATCTTCCCTTTGATGAGAAAGAAAAGACAAATGCAGAAGAGATGACTCAAATGTTGGTCAACAAATGTTTGGAGTTTTCCTGTCAAACAGAACCCTTGTTATGATTTCTAAAAGTAAATACGAGATGAAATGTGCTGAAAAAGACTTCATTTATAGGAGATTTGGCACGTAATCCTTCCACAAAAATATTATGCTATGTAACTGAACATCCATCTCATGTTTCATTCTGAAGTTATGGTTTGCTTGGTCTAAATTCACATTTAATTAATAAAAACAAACACAATAAGATAGTATTCCATATCTCTCCAAGAATTATCTTCCAAGGATACTCAGATTGCCTCACATTACTTATCATTATGTTTATTATAGATCTTCCCAAAACAATCTCATCTTCATATCTGAAGGAAAATCACAATTCAGTTAATTAAAATGGAATTTGAGGTTGGATTTGTTTCATATAAAGAAAAAAATATGTATGGAGACATTTTCATTTATAACAAAGGTAACACCTTTTGTTTCTAGAGATGTATTTCCATTTCAGGCTGTATTTCATAATAAATTATATTCTTAAACCAGCCAATTCACAGGTACTCTGAAAGTAGTATTTCATTATAAAACTTGTTTGTGAGTGCCAGGATGGTTCAATAGGTTGAGCACTTGCCTTGCAACCATGAGGTCCAGGGATGGAATCCTGGCCCTGGCCTATGCAAACCCATTTGCTGAACTGCAGAACAGGTGGTAACTGCCGGGATGGTAGCAAAGGTTCTTGCCTCCCATTCAGGAGGCCCCAGTTTGGTTCATACCCCGTGCAGCCCCACATCCTCCTGTGTGGAATGAAAATGTAACACAACTAATGCACAACCATGGAGACTGTTTTGGCCCCTCATCCCTTCCCTTCTCTCTCTTACCTTCTCTCAAACAACATTTATTTAAATAAAGAAATAAAAAGAACCTTATTAGTTTAGTGTCAATTAGCACAAAGATGGCTTATTTTCAAGAGGGGACATAGTTCTCAGTCTTCAAAATGGCATTAAAAATTATTACGTGTAAACAGTGACACGGTCATCGTAAAGCAAACAATTCAAAGGTGGATAAAGTAGAAAGTCAAAGTCTCTACCTAACTGTCCCTACGATGTTACAAAACATCGTATGGAAAAAGAGGGTCACATCATGTCTAACCTGTCAGTGGTAGAAAGACAAAAGGATTACTTTAAAAAGCCTTTACAACTTCTTTATAACTAAACACACACATACACAATTCACTGTCAGTTTCTCACTAGAAAACAAGAAAAAGTGAGAATACAAAAAATATAAAAAATACCGTAAATTTCAAGCCTGAAATGAAGTCAATGAGGTTGTTTTTTTCTTTTTTAAAGAGATAATTTAGAAACGTCTCGTTCTCCCCCTCCAAATAATAGAAGGTTAAAGGCTAATATCAAGAAGTAGCTGCCTTCTGAAGGTCAATCAATCATCTGGTTTCAGTAAAAACTAAAATATTATATAAAACATTGACAGTGAAACAGAGAACTCTAAGAAAAATCAGAGCCAGCAGTTAGCAAGAAACATGGCATTAAAAGCAAGAACAAGATACAAAGCTCTTTTTCTTCCCAGTCAGCCAAAATGACCAGGAATTGCAGAGCTTGTTCCACATGTGAGAGGAGAGCACGCAGATGTCCCTGTCATCAGCAACAGCTGCAAATAGACTGTGCACATTTATCCAGTAACTAAGATGCACAGAGCAAGTATAGACTTTCCATGAAGAATCCTGACTGCCCTTAGCAGACAGAAAATCTGAGGCTATCCATACAATTCAGTGACACACAGAAATCTTCAAAGGTAGCTCTGGAAAGAGGACGAAGGCTCCTGCCCCAAGCCAAGAACTGAATTCAAAAGGCAGAGTGTTTTTTTCCTTTTTTAAAAGAAAGGGTGTGTGCACGTGCTTGTGTATACACACATGTGTTTGTGTGCACTCACACATGCACAACCTCTCTAGATGAGTAGCTTCTAAGAACTAGGACACAGTGGAAACACTGTTCTGTTGAGTGTCAGGGATTCCCAGAACAAATCTTCTTAGGATACACCAGGGAACAAAACAGACACAAAATCCAGGCCCTCACAAAGTTGACACCTCAGGAGAGGCAGGCAGGAAATAAATAAGTAAAATATACAATGTGTTAGAAGTCGATATGTGCAATGGAGAAGAATACAGCAGAGAAGGAGATAGGGACACAGAGAGGAGGCAGCTGTCTGTCTTTAAGGGGGACTGGAAAGGCCTCACAGAGAAGGTGGTATCTGAATAAAGACCTGAAGGAAGGTAAGGAACAAGTCTAAGATGTCCATAACAACAGATTTAAGGCTGTTTAATTCTAGACTAGAATATTAACTTCCTGAACAAGAAATTCAAAACTAATTCCCAAAATGTCCTATCGCCACCCTTCCAGAAATTACTAGAGCAGGTAGAGCAGCTTAAAAAGAGAGAAATGAACAGAAAAAATCTCATATTTGATAACCCGAGCATTAGAGTCCATTCATAAATCTCCTTTGCTTAAATCATTATTAATAGAACTACTAATTCACCAAATAGAGACCTCACTGGAACCCCTGCATACATATTAAAGGCTCACATGCTACCTCTTTGTTACCTGTGCTATGATGATGAATCTCATAGCAGCAACCTGACTGAATTTAGGAGGATAGCAGGGCATTCAGGTCAATTGAAGAGCAAAACAGAGAAGTTCTGGGGCCCTGGAAGCATGACAGAGAATATGGAAAATGGGCTAGATCATAATTTAGGGGGAGAAGCCCAGATTAGTGGGAAATGAAGAAGGCAGGTATTTGCAATCCAAGCCCCAAGCAAATGGGTCAAGTATGACTTCTGAGGATTCAGATGAAATTACAGGAAAGCAGAAGAGTACAATATCCACTCTGGTTGGCTGGGATCAGCAGGACAAGGGTACCCAGAGTCCGGAAGTACAAAAAAGGACACCCAGAGATGGCTACTGCTGGAAAAGGGGTGAGGGGTAGTCATAAGACATTACAGAGATGTAACCAAAGACTAGGGAAGAAATGAGAAGTGGAGTTTAGAAAGGTAGGCTAGAGACAGTATACAAGGATCAGCTACAAACTTAGAGCTGTAGGCTATCGTAAAAGTGAAATGGGTTTGGGACTGCGAGGCGGCCCACCCTAACTTAAGGACCTTGCCAGTGAGGTGCAGAAGCTGCAGGGCATATCCCTTGTCCCTCGCCCACAAGCTTCAAG
This sequence comes from Craseonycteris thonglongyai, assembly GCA_004027555.1. Lineage (NCBI taxonomy): Eukaryota > Metazoa > Chordata > Mammalia > Chiroptera > Craseonycteridae > Craseonycteris > Craseonycteris thonglongyai. The sequence goes on from PVKE010017005.1 coordinate 11,961, forward strand.
AGGCTGGACTCTGCTGGTACTTGTGACTGAGGATTGCAGCTAGGACACAGTGTCCTCTCTTATCGTAACTTGCATTCGCCTTGTATCTCTACTTACATGCTTTTTCGCTCTCACTACATACACACACATACACACAATTAGTGTTTCTAATTCAGGAAGAAATACGTTTATAAAAGTTACTGCCATTCCTTTCCTAGTAAGAGCCCAGTCAAGACTGACTGACACAACCTCATGTCAGCTCGGGGAAGAGCTGTTTCTCACCATCACCCCCACATGATAATGTTTAGCAGTGGTGATACTGGAGCCACCTGCTGGAGAGCAGACCTAAAGCTCCAGATAAGCCTTTGTGACATGATATACATCACAGGAAACAAGATGACTGGAGCTTTAAGTTACAAAGAAGGATACTTAATAGTCTTTAAAAGAGAAATCAGTATCTCTCCTTAAGATTTCCTATCCCTAAAAATTAGTGCGGGTAGGAGGGAAGAAGAATATTCATAATAGTTGCAATACTCTTTCAATCCTATGCTTTTCAAAATCATTTTTGCCAAGTAGGAGAATAAATATAGCTTTCAACTGTCATAACCCTGGTTCCTGAACATGATATAATTTTCAGGATTGGGTAGGTATCATAAATGAAGCTAATTTATATAAAATGACACAGAAATAAACAAACAAAAAGGCAATCTGATCCAATACTGGCAGGATGAGATACAGAAAGTGCTTCATAAACTAATAACTTAATAACTAATAACGTAAGTTTTATGCACCATCTATTTCAACAAAGTAGAATCAATGTAATATAAGAATACTGTTAAGAAGAAATGCTTCAGTAAGTACTAAATCCATTTTATTCCCTAAAGGAAAACAGTTCAATTATCAGCACTTTTTAGGGGTTCCCCTTAAATGTGCCCTCTTATATACTCTGATGGAAACTGGTCAATTGTTAACTTTGAGACAAAGTCAATTAAAGGAAAGAAACTTATCTCCAAACACAAATCAATACATCTCAAATGCTGGGATAAGTTAAGAGATAGTCATTACTTTATCAGCCTTGTCTGTGGAGATAGCAATGATATAATAACTTCATAAAGAAATTTTAATAAGTAAACACTTTCCTTTTAATTCTGATAAATTTATAAATGTAACAGTGATTAAACACTTCTTCCACCATTAACTATAATATATTAATTTGGGGGAAATTAGGCTTTATGGAAGATTTTTTAAGTCTTTCCTTTATGGATACTGCTGTGTTACTGTGTTTTACCGTTGCTTTTGCCACTCTGATATTTACAATCAAATCTGTAGTCATACCACAGTAACCATAAGAGAATTTATCATCCACAAGTGCTGCACTTTTCCCCAAATCTCAACATTCCAATTAATGTTTTTGCTGATCTTGATTTTCATCTTTCAATTTATGACACCACTTTATTGCATTTATTTCTAGTTAAGATCAGATTTTTGTGTAAAGCAAGCAAGACATAAACAAATTATTTTAAAATGTATTTAAAATATAGATGTGACCATAGTTATGTCACCCAGAATCATTCTTCCACTCATTTTTTACTAATGGACACAGAATAAAAGTGATCAAGAATTAATAAAGGCTAGTAAAGATTCCATTTCCATTCACATACTTACCAGGAGCAATGGTCTCCAGCGTATCGGAACTAACCTTCCGAGTACTTGTACAGTGATGGAGGGTAGAACCCGAAAATACCAAATAAAACACTACATCGTCCTCAACTTTGTCCTCTTCAGCAAGCAATACAGTAACAACACAATCGCCCTAGGAAAGGAAAAGATAGAGCAAGTTTGATTAGCAGGGTTCCCCTCTGGAGAGTCTATCTTTATAAAATGGCAAATTTAAGGGAAAATCAAATGTGTCATCTAAACGGTGACCCATTCTAGAACATTTATATTAATACAAATATAAACACTGAGCATTTATTTGTCAGGATTCTAGGCACTGAGATACAAAATGACCTAAACGATCTGATCTCTGTTCTCTTTAAGGTTACATTTTAATGGCAGTGGTTAGACAAACAAGTAAACTAACAAAAACAATTGGTACATTTAGCTTGATGAATGTGGGGGTGGGGGTGGGGGGGTAGAAGTCCAGGAAAGTGCAAAACTAAGGCAGAGAGGATGGAGGAGGTATACTGGAATGCCCCTTGACTTCTGTGTTCCATTTGCAGCAATAATTCTCTAAATTCTACATCCTACAAATCACTGCCAAGTCCACCCATTCCCTAGCAAGGGTGGAGAGCCTCTAGCAGAGCTGGCCTGGAAATGGTAAGAGTGCAAAGAACAAAAACTTGGGCTTCGGACAAATCTGGGTGTAAAATTCACCTAAAAATTACAAAGATTTTCCTTAATATACTCTAAACCTGAGTTTCCTTGACTATATAAATGGAGATACTACTTTCTTTTCTTTCAGCTAATATATGAAAACTCTTGAAACATATTCAGCTCTCAGTCTATGATATTATTCTTTATCTGTTAGGATGAGAGGTTCGCTTTTCTTACATTGTGTGTTTCCTGACCATCTGGAATCCCTACTCTTCTTTATTCACCCTCTATAAAAACCTTGGAATCAGACAAAAATCTTGGGCTAGTAACTTTGCCCATGACTCTATTTAGACGTTATGACATCTGTCCTTTATTTGCAAGTACTCTTCTAGCAGTTTATATGTCATTTTTCAAAATTGAGGTCAGTGGCTAAATTATAAACATATATTATGATATAATCCCAATCACCATTCTCCCAATCATAAACATTGTATCTTTCATGTTGCAACCATAAACAAAAGATTGTAAAAGGCACTGAGGTTCAGCATTGTGTAAATCTTTACAAAGCACTTTGGAAAAACCAATTTAGAGAAAGCCAGGCCATTTTAGCATTAATTAGAGGAGAGGAATGTCATTCTTACAGCAGGTATTCCCTTTCCATTTTAGCAAGAGCAAAGCCTACAACAGAACCACGCCACCCTGTGGCCACAGCTTATTAAACCCAGAAGAATAACAGAGCAGCAGGTAGTTTTACTGAACATTAAACACAAAAAATCTTGACATCAAACCTAGGATCAAGTCTATTAACAGAAATGCTCCAATAAGGTCGATTCTGGAAACAGTTCAAAGCATTTTCCAAAGCCCTGAATGTCTATTTCTTACTTCATCCCCACTGCTTTCTGCAGGGCCCTGCTGAATGCAGCATGTAAGTCAGAATAAACACACGTAAGCCTTAACTTACTGTAAATGCTGAACTGGAAAGTTCCAAAGCACCCTAACACAAGAAATAGTACTGCTGGCAAAAGAGAATTATCACTGACTTCAGTCACTTTTGAGAATTACTATACTTTAGACATGTGTATATGTAAGTCGCTGTCTTGAAATCATTTTTGAAAAGCTTAGGCTGGTAAAATGTTTAATATCCTTTGAAAAGAAATACTACAACCAGTTAAAATGTCTGCAGCACACATGGGAAAAGCCAATTTCTCAAGGTATTGAATACCATTATAATCTGGAAAAAAAAAAAGTGTAAATGGAAGTTGTTCTAAAGTTTCTTCCTTTAGAGCACAGGTTGGCTAACTGACCCATGGGCCAGGCCAAATCGAATCCTCTGCTTATTTCTCTTTGGCTCATAGCTGAGAAGGGTTTACACCATTTTAAATGGTCGGAAAAAATAAAAATAGCAATGTCTTTAACAGGTGAAGATTAAATGGCATTTGAATTTCAGTGTGAATAAAGTTTCATTGGAATACATTAGTGCCCATTTGCTTACAAACTGTCTATGGCTACTTTTGCACTAGAGTGGGCCACTGCAGAGCTGAATGTTTGCCATGGAGACTGTATGGCCAGCAAGCTTAAATTATTTACTTTCACAGAAAAAGTGTTTTTTTTTTTCACTTAGGTATCTAACCTGGAAATTCTAAGAATATATCTTCCTTTTATAAATCAAGGATTTCCTCTCAACATGAGACCCAACATGTGAGAGACCCTCCAGGCCTAGGGTACTAGATACATCTAGGGCCTTCTTTAACTGGGGACAGAGGAGATGGCTAGAAGGCAGCTGAAATCCTTTTAACAAAGCTCTCAATATTAACCTTTCTTTTCATTCCTAAGACAAACATAAAGTTCTGAATTGCTTTTCTAGCTTTGTTTAGTTTGTTTTTTTTTAACTTTAAGTCAAACTACCCAAAGTGTGAAGCAGATGAAAACCTAAAAGCCTCATTCACTTCAAAGCCACTTGAAATTCAGATTTCGAAGGCATCTGGAATCAAAGTACCTGCTTTCCTTGAAGGAGTATCTCCACATTTTGATAAAGTCACTGAGAGCAAACATCAAAAATTCTTACTCTGCATTTCTAGCACATGACTCCAATTTTACTGAAGGAGTACCAGGTACCTAGTATTACTTGAGATGGGTCTTGAAAGATTAAGCGAGTGGAGTGGTAATTAAAAAATAAAAAATAGATCTCTATAAAAATTTTTGTTGAGGTGGTTGCTTTAATTACACCCTCCTTCAGAAATACCCTTGGTAAGTAAATGATTTTGTTGCTCAAGGAAAGGACCAGCCTTATGGAATATGCATGTCTACTTTTCCAACCATCTAAACTCAAGAATCAGAGTGCTATCCTTACAAAGATATTTTCATCTTTCTTCAATAATGAGAATTATATCCTTGACCCTGACAAATTTTTCCAGGGTCTTAATTAGTTTTGATGACAGATGAGACAAGAACTCATAGAAAGACAATCTATACTAGGTCCCATATTGGAAGTATAAGTGATTCCAAAACTATAAAAGTATTGTAGTCCAAAATGTCAGCAACCAATCATTTATTCAGCAATAAGAACACAGTTTAAATGGTAGCGAGGGTCTCATTTTCTCATCTTTAAGTCATATATCCAGGAGATAAAATGCATTAAAAGCACTAAAATTACCTTTAAAAATACTTATTAATAAGTAAAAATTTCTACTTTGATATCTAACCTAGAATTCTAACAATAGACCTTCCCTTTTCAGAGCAAGGATTTCTTCTCCGCTTGAAGCCCAACTTTTTGTTGGGAGACTCTCCATGACCCAAGGTATTAGTTATGTATGGGGCCTTCCTTTAACTGGGGACAGTAACCTGATTAAGAAAAAAATAGGGAAGCCGGGATGGCTCAGTGGGTTAAGCGCTCACTTTGCAGCTCTGGGGACCGAGAATCGAATCCCGGCCCCGGCCCGTGCGGACCCATATGCTGAACTGGGGATTGCCCCCAGTTCAGTTCTCACCGGGGTGAGACCCCAGCCCAGTTCCTGCCCTGTGCAGCCCCGCGCCCACCTGTGGAATGAAACTATGTGGAAAAACCAATGATGTACAACTATGGAGACTGTTCGGGGCCCTCCCCCTTCTCTCTGTCTCTGTATCTCTCTCTCTTTCTCTCTGTCAAAAACAATAAAAATAAATCTTTAAAAAAAAATAAAAAAATAAAATGGCAAACAGAAAGGCATCTGAGAGATAGGAGAAAATGAATACAGTGTGGGCATGGTTAGAAGGGGCAAGGCCTGGGAAACAAAATGCTGGATGGAGATCGGGGTAATGAGACAGAAAGGTTTGTGAGAGGAATGGTAAAAGAAGGGATAGGTAGCACTGATGTCTTAAGATAGCAAGACAGTATCTGCCAATGGTTTGAGTGTGGGCCCCCATCAGCAGCAAGGTAGTTGTAGTGGTAGGCTAGACCTGGCTTGTACAGGCTCATGAGAGCTGATCACTGTATTTTCAGGAATTCTGCAAGCCAGTTGTTAAATGCAGCCATTATTCAAGACCAAACAAGGAGATGTCGGGATAGTTCAGCAGGTTAATGCTTGTCTCACAATCACAATCACAAGGTCTGGCTTTGGCCCATGGAAACCCATATGTTGAACTGCAGCACAACTGGTAACCAACTGCTGGGATGGCTTGGCAGCAAATGTTTCGGCTTCCCATGCGGGAGGCCCCCAAATCAGTTCCCACTCCGTAGGGCCCCAGGTCCACCTGTGTGGAATGAAACCATGTCACAACTAATAATGTACATACTACGGAGATTGCTTTGGGCCCTCCCCCCTCCCCTTCTCTCAAAAAGAAAACAAAAAAATAACCAACATAAACTTATAAAGTATGTTAAGACAAATGTAATGAATATTCAAAAGTCATTATTTTATCACATCTCACTAATTATCAATGCTCTTGAGGTTTACACCTACTGCATCCACATGGTAGAAATTCTATTATAAAGGAGCAGCTGCACACCTTTTACCAGAATGTGTCTCTTGCCAACATTGCATTCAGTGATGTGGCACTGACAGCTGAAGTCAACCGTCCTGGGAGTATTCTCACCACTGGAACCAGCAAATGTTAGAAATCAGGGCTTCCCCCACCTTCCTTTTCTAACCATCACATCACTGAGAATAGGTCAGAAGGTGAGAGGGAGAAAAGGGGAGGATTTCCACAGGGAAAACAAGGGTTTGCCGTGGCAGCCCAATCAAGAGGGGTCACTGCTTATGAGGTATGAAAGTGTAAGAGAAAACCCTAGGCTAGTACAAAGCATCTCAGGTTATGGAAAAACACTGATGCCATAGTTCTGCTCACAAGAAGTCACTAAAATCACCACTGTAAGTCAGTCCGTTTCCTAACTTTCAAACGTGGCTTATAACTTGATAGCATACCACAGTGGTTAAGAGGATGGTCTCTGCCTGAGTCATGGTACATCATGTTCTAGCTGTTTAACGTGGGGGTATGTTAAATTCTCTGTGCCCAAAGAGTAACAATCATACTTACCCCATAAGGTTGTTGTAAGAAAGAAAAGCACCTATGGCAGTGCATGGCACATAATAAATGTAATAAATGAGTTATTTTAGATGAAATGTTTATTAGAAGTTTACAGCGTGATGACTGTAGTTTTAACTTAACAATATTGTGATGTATATTTGAAAGTCACCAAGAGAGATCTTAGATCTTATCACAAGAAAAAAAAATTTCTAACTAATTGTGGTGATGGATGCATTAACTAAACTTACTGTGATAATTTTACAGTATATACTACTAGTGTCCAATCTTCTGGCTCCCGTGGGCCACATTAGAAGAATTATTATCTTGGGCCACACACAAAATACATCAAATCATTCTGTACACCTAAACTAATACAGAGATATATATCTATTATATCTCAATAAACAGATAAATAACTATTATTATTTATAATGTAAGCCTTATGACAGCATGTTTTACTCACTGAGATATCCCCTCTGTCTAGAACAAGTATGTCCAACCCGTGGCCCGGGACAGCTTTGAATGCTGCCCAACACAAATTCTTAAAACATTATGAGATTCTTTTGTGACTTTTTTTTTTACAAAACTCATCAGCTATTGTTAATGTTAGTTTATTTTACGTGTGACCCAAGACAATTCTTCTCTCAATGTAGCCCAGGAAAGCCAAAAAATTGGACAACGCTGATCTAGAATAACTAGCAAATGCTCAAAAAACAAATATGACAAAAAAAAAAAAAAGAAGACACCAAAACTTTAATAGCTGTTACTCCTAAGACCATCATTGAGGCCAATTTTAATATATTCCATACTGTCCTGTGTTTTCCAATTTTAAAAAAAAATAAAGATTCATACTTGAACCTGCATAGGCAAGGAAAAAAATACAGCCTTGTGTGATTACGTATTCGGAGAAAATTGGGGTGAGAGTAGTAGAGGATGACATGTTAAAAGCAGCAAATGTTCTAGAAAGGTGTATCTCACAGCAGTATACTAATATGGAAAAAAGGAACAAGGAAACTATATGCAGAGAATATTACAAAAACATGGTGATGGGGAGCAAAAAGAGCTTAAATTGCTACAGTAGCAAGATCATCTAAAAATAATAAATATGAGACAGTCATTCTGCTGACAACAATTTGATGGCATATTGGTGACTGGATGGGAGCTAGACAAAGGGAGAAAGAGTAAGCATGAACCAACATTAACAGGAAAAGTGGTATCTCACTAAGGAAAAATGGTGGGTGGGAAGGATGTGGGAATGATTTGTGAGAAAGAGGACAGCAAGCTTTAAACGTCAAGTGTCCTATACCAGCGGGGTGGAAAATGGTAGATACTATGTATCCAGGAGGGAGTCAGCAAGACAGGTGCCAGAAAGGTCTGGGCTGGAGAGGCAGGCTTGACAGTCAAGCTGCAAACACTAAGTTAAGATGCCTTGAGGACCGATGTTCTCCACAGTATCAAAGACCCTGGTGTTCCTACATGGAGGGTAGGAAGAAACTGACCTGGAGAAACAAACCAACAAGGAAACCAGCCAGAGGAGAAATCAAAGAACACAGGATCAGTGACATCAAAGAGGTAAGGATTAAAGGACTTGCGGCAGTAGAAGGAATGATTTTTAAGCAATCTTCAGAACAGGCTATGGAGGAAAGACTGAAGACAGAAAGCAGCAAACTCAAGAACTGTTTCATTTTACTCCAGCCTTAAGTGGGTCTTTTCACACATACCATTCACCTATTCCACCCCAGAAACAAGATCCTTTGGACCCAAGAGGAACCTAAACTCAAACGCCACCAAGAAAGACTGAGACTTACCATATTTCTCTTTATTAAGGGCAGTCACAATGTCACCAAGAACTTAAAATACTTGTTTTCTTATTTTGAGTCTTCCAGAGAGTTCATTTGCTAAAATAAAATAAACACCACTTCCTAGATTCATGATATAGTTAATTACCCATCATTTAAAATTTTTCAGATTTCCCTTTATTTTAACTATCTTGTTAATAATGCCCTCAGTAATTACAAAAGCCTTATGGGAAGATAATCTAGGCAAAATGTAATTGTTAATTTGTACTACTTAGACAGAAAACTAGATTGAATTAATCAAAGCTAAAGGCGTTTCAAATGACTTATTGCTACCAAACATATATAAGACTGCTATCTGTTAGTATTAGGGTTATTTTTCAGATATAAATACTTGAAAATATGAGTATTATATTAAACATTAATGTTGGTGTGGAAATGAGCCTTAAAATGGTTAAAGTATTTTATTACTGTAAACATTTCCTTTAGTACTACCTACTTTATTATTTCATTAGTTTTTACTGCTAGTATAAATTTTTTATTCCAGTCCGTCAAGTAGATAAATTAGTGAAAACATTTAAAGGCACATTACTGTGTTCATTACCTTCCTTTCTATTCTGTACCCATTACCATAAGCTGTTCATCCATTCGTGCTAAACAAGCATGAGTGTCTTCAGTTTAACATATTTTGTCTCTACCATCAACCAAGTATTATAATTATAAACACTTCCTGGTGCCTGCTCTCCAGGAACCAGGACAGACATGGATATGGACAGAATGCCATAGTAAGTGCTGTAATTAGGAAAGCACCAGCATCTCCAGGTGCAGAGGGGATGGCTGCCCAAACTGCCTTGAGGGGGACTACATGGAAAGCTCCTGAGGAGCAATGGCTATGCCCAGTGCTGCTCAAGGGTCAAGACAGATCATCTCAGGCAGAGACATACCTGCTGAAAGCTTAGCCATTTACAGAGAAGCTGGGAAATAACCTGTACCTACCTAGTTCATCTTTATACTCTCAGCATCTCTTCAAAGGGCCTGATATGCACCAAGTGCTCAATCAATGTTTGTGGGGTTGAACCAAAAACATTTCCATCTTAAAAAAAAAAATACTACGTATAGGCAAAATACATAGTTTGTCTTGCTTAACTAACCCTTAGTGAGCACTTGGGTGAGGAAACATGATCGTTATTGAAGATATAAAGACAAGACAGTTCTTGCCCTTTTGGGGCTCATAGTCTTTTAATAGAGAAAGAGACAGAAAGCAGTGATTGCAGCTGTATAAAAAGCACTGCAGGAAAAGCAAGGATCAGGTACTATAGGAATTAGGGAAGGCACAGGACACTGCACTGAGCAAAAATCAGGGGAGGCAGCTCCCACAGGGTCCCCTCAAACACAGGCCATTGGCAGGAGCCAGAGGAACAAGAATTCACTCTTGGGTGATTTCAAATTGTTTAAAACAGATGACAGTTGCAGTGAGTAGACAGGAGTGCTGTGTAGCAGGAGGTGAAGGCTGCAAACTGAATCCAAAATCATTCAGGAAGCAGCTGTCCAATCTGAGTTTTTAAACACACTGGATATAATGGAACTAATAAAATCTCATATAATATCAGCAAGCCTCAAAGAAATAATAATCTTCTTGTATTTCTATCTTTGTGAGCACCCTGAAGTGCTGTCCCTTTACCTTTTTTACACTGGAATTCACTCAAAAGGAGAATACAACTTTAATGATAGGAGGACGCATGAGTGCATTTGTTCTGCCTAATTTACTGTGGTGTTTTTAGGAAAAGAGAAGTTTATATGGAACAACTGTGGCAAAGCAGTATCCTGAACATCTTTAAGAATTGACATTACTGTATGATGTTGTTGACATCACGCTAAAAAACAAAGGCCTTCCAGGAGGGGAAACAAAAAATCCCAAACCCCTAATCAATCATTAGACAGGGCTGCTTAGTTCTGTTGGTTTTGTTTATATTCCCTCAAAATAGTTTGTATAGTTCTCATAGTAGCTTGTTTGGGAATAAACACCATTACAAAGTGTGTGTGTTTGCACTGACACATACACAAATCTTCAATATTATTCAGCATCCACTATTTCTTAAATACAACATGCTTAGTCACTAATAGCACATTTGCTGCCACACAGGGTAGTAATATAGGAAAAAACAAAGGCTTGGAAATGAGATCACAACCAGTCATTTAATAGCCATAGACCTGATAAATAACCACTTGAAACTCAATTTGGTTGTCAGTAAAATGAATTTCTTCATACAATATTTACGGTACTAATCATCAAATATGTGTCAAGTACTGTTCAGAACAAGGAATAAACATGAAAGAGATAGGGACCCAGGTCTCATAGAGTTTATATCTTAGCAGGTTAAGACAATCAAAGTATACAATCAAATTATGAAACTTTAGTAACATCAAGGGGAAAGTTCTATCACAAAGAATAAGACAGGGGAAAGGATTAAAATGTGTCTCAAATAGAGGGGAGAGGCTGTTTCACACAGGATGGTCTCACCGTTAAGCAGAAAAATATTCAGGTACTCTCCACTCCCCTCAGAATAAGGTCCACTCTCCAGATTGCACAGCAAGGCCCTTTTAATAAAGCTTTCCTTAAAAGATGCCTCAAAGTACCTCAAGTCACACTGTCAGAAAGCCACAGAGAAATTTACAGACTTTTAGCATAAACTAAATTAATTCCATATACACAGATATTGGCTGATTTCAATGTTAGAAAATACTTAACAGTTTTATTTTACATTTGAAGTTACTTTTTATTTCAACCTGGCCAATTTTTTGCCAGATAAAGATTTGGGTAATGCAATACACCTATAACCTGCCTTCCTCATTTTTAATCACATAGATCTATATGACAGCCCAAAGCATCACCTTTCCAATGTTAACAGAAAATGATTATTTTAAATACTACTAATAATAATGCGTATTGCCTTCCAGCTTCATAATTTTGCAACTAAGATATATGGAAATTCTTCAAAGATTTCCAGGAACCACCTATTCAGTCCATTAAAGTAAAAACCAGCAGATGGCGCTGGTTCAATCTGTTGAGTTCTCCCGTATGGTTTTAGAGATCATTCGTCCTAATGGGGAAGAATCTTGAAACTTCAGCTGGAAAAGAAAATCACATTATAAAAATTTTATACATTGTTTAATGTGTGGTCCCCTTAACGGAAAGTGTTCCTTTAGAAGAAGAGTTTCTTAAAATCCTAAGAAAATTAGCTTTTTGTTTCAAAGTACAACCATGCCTGCCTATTCTCATTTAAGAAAAGCTAAATTGGTCAGAGGGTGATGCCTGTAGGCTTAAAAACAAAAAAAGAAAAAGAAAAAAGCCTCTCCAACCCACAAATGTTTCACAACTCTCTGGAACTGCTAGAATAATTAGATCAACACTTAAAAAGACCGTCTGCCCTTTCCTAATCGGACCAGGTATTTGGTTAAGTACAGAGAACACAGGATTTTTATTAATTCTTGATATAAATTTAATAAAAGAACTGGAGGTGATTAGATACATCGATCTCTCTCTTCCATCTCTAGCCCTTCCTAGAGAGAAGACTGAAACAGGAACATTCTGTAATTAAATTCTTTCTGTTCTTACCCACTTAACCCCTTAACATAAAAATTAAATGAATTTCTATGTAAGCAAAAAATCTATTTTTCAACTTAACATTTGTGAGTGCAATAACCAGTACTGGATTCACATAACTTGTAAACTTTGATTCCAAACGTGGCACGTCTGGGAGATATAAATTGCAGGCACCCCAGCCATCCTTTGAATTTCACCTGTGACGCATCTAGGGAGACATCTCCATCCAGAGCGCATAATTGTTAGAACTTATTATTCAAATAGTAGACTATATTTCACTTTTTGTATTCTGTCTTCTTTACATACAGTTTCATTATCCACAAAGTGAATAAAATTGATATAGCCAAAAATGGTTTGAGAGGCATCATTTTTTTAAATATTGGTGTCTTTATTATTATTCTTTTTGACCAGTACATATCTATTTTAGATTTTTGCAACATTATGATATATAATGAAAGGTATGCTTTCATTTCATCACTTGTTACTGGAATCCATTCCTAGCCCTTTTTTGAGTTCTGGGCCTTTATTTTTTGACTTGCGTATATATTTGTTTCTATGTATGACATTTTTTAAAAAATCATCACTAAAGCACTTGTTTCAGAACACAAAGAGGTGTAGAATTCGCTCCTAGTCTTAGCAAAACTAAAGTGTTTATACCCGTAATTTGGGGAAATGGTTTTATATTTTGAATATGTTCTTTTTCTTTCTAATTCCATTCTTCATCTCCTGAATCAAAATCATCACTGTTCGACATAGATATAGGTCTTGCACATTTACAAACATTGTGTTGGATACAGCTACCTCCATTTGAATTGGAATGTTCTGTTGAACAGTCAATCATATGAATTTTCTGAATGTCAGTCTTGCTGTTTTCACCCCATTTGACTTCCAGTGTCACTTTCGCACAAATTCAAAACAGACATCATAAAGCAAGCTTGTCCAACCAGCAGCTTACAGCCTGCATGCTGCCCAGGGCAGTTCTGAACACGGCCCAACAGAAATCTGTAAACTTTCATAAAACTTTCTTAAATTTTTTTGCAATTTTTTTTTTTTTTAGCTCATCAAATATTGCTAGTATAATTTTAGGTGTGGCCCAAAAAAATTCCTCCTCTTCCAATGTGGCCAGGGAAGCCAAAAGATTTGAACACCCCTGCCTTAAAGAGACTATTTCTACAGTCGACACTTTAACACTGAATATATAATTATTTCTTAATTTTTTTGTATTATAACTGCAATTAAAACAAATTAAATCTACATGTGTCTCAGACACATCAATGTCTACAGTGGCTTAAGAAACACATTGGGGATGCCAGGATGGCTTAGCCAGTTGAGCGCTTGCTTTGCAGCCCAGAAGTCTTAGGACCGAATCCTAGCCCCAGCCTGTGCAAAGCCCTATGATGAACTGGGATGTGCCTCCAGTTCAGTTCTTGCCTGGGCATGCCTCCCATGTGGGAGGCCCCTGGCCTGGTTCCTGCCCTGCACAGCCCTGTGCCCACCTGCAGAATGAAACTATATTGAAAATTAATGACATACAACTATGGAGACTGCTCTGGGTCTGCCCCCCTCTCTCTGTCTCTCTGTCAAAAACAATAAAAATAAATCTTAAAAAAAAAAAAGAAACACATGATCTATCTGAGCCATCTTTGTATGTCAAGGGGTTAATCACCTGGCTCCCTTCATTAATTTTCTAGGTTTTCCTGTAAAGTCATCCATGAAATTCGGTCTCCAGGCTTCTAGGCTAGCCCTCCACACACTAGGGAGCAATAGAAAAGTCTCCAAAATACAATGTGATCAAGTTATTCCTCTGGGAGAAACTGGGATGGCTCAGCAGGTTAAGCACTCGCTTTGCTGCCCTGAGGACAAGGATCGAATCCCGGCCCTGGCCCATGCGTACCCATATGCTGCACTGTGGTGTGCTTCTCAAGCAGCAGTTCAGTTCTTGCCCCCCGGTTCAGCCCCTGGCTTGAGGGGGCGTGCTTCCATGCTGGAGGCACCCAGCTCAGTTCCAGCCCTGCGTGGCCCCACCCACATGTCTAGAACAAAACCATGTCAAAAACTGATGAAGTTCAACTATGGAGACTGTTCTGGACCCTCCCCTTTCTGTCTCTCTCTGTCTCTGTTAAAAACAATAAAATAAATCTTAAAAAACAAAAACAAACATTCTTAAAAAAAAAAAATTAGTCCTCTGAAACTCTTGGATGACCAACAGGATAACAAACTAACTCCTGAGTTGTCCCTTCAATTTGCAGCAAAGGAGGCCCTCCAAAACCTCCCCAGCCTCATCTCCCACACAGAGCCTCTCCTCCCTCACTACAACCATTCCAAACTGCTGACAAACAGAACACACCAAGATGTTTAATTCTCAGTCTTGCAACTTGTCTCAGTGCTTGGCCATGCCTTTAACCTGTCACATCCTCCTCACCTAACTGAATTAAATCAGCTTTAATAAAGCCTCTCTAGTACATTACACATTTCCAGGCCTTCTTCAGGCCTTCTATATGCTAAGGTTTTTGTACGTGGGGAAAATATTTAACCATCAAAGGGTGAATGATATATGTGAAGTACTTCTCAAAGTACTTGGTACTTAGTAAGTATTCAATAAATGCTGGATATGTTGCCACTTTTCAACTTATATTTAGTCCTCACAAAAATCATGTAATATAAGGTAATATTATCCTGGATTTTACAGATGAAGAATCTGAAGCTCTCACAGCTAGTTAGTACTGGCCCAGGAGCATAAACCGGTATCCACTAGACTCCTAAGTTCCTCAACTTCACTCAGGAGTTCCCAAAGTGTTGTCCCAAAACCAGCAGCACCACACCTAGGGGAACTAATTAGAAATGCAAAATTTCAGACCATTTTTGGCTCACAGTGAAGGAAGGAAAAGGTACACTTTTAATTCTGAGACTTAGAAATATGGACAATATATACTCATACCCATATTTCTAGCAAGGATAAAATAACCAATTTCAAAGAAATCTGGAAAACGGAAAAGGTTCTGAGTATGAGACATACCCACAGCAGTTATCATCTGAATATTATGTTGCCCGGGATACCCTGCACACAAGACAGGATGAACTAGACAATGTTGGCAAAACCTTATAAGCTTTAAAATAGAATTTAGAGATGTAGAAGGTGACCAAGAAGGAATGCATATTCGTGAGAGTAGGATAAAATCATCCCTGGCCTATAACTAGTTCAAGAAGATAACAGGAATGGTAGGAAATGAGCCCACAATCAGACTGGTGGGTCCCCTGGACCAAAAAAGGAATGTACCATTGCCTGCGTAGTAAGATAAAACTCACATTTCCTTCTGTGGACATAACAAAGAAAGACAGCTGAGAATTCCATCCTGGCTGCCAGATGCTCCATATATCACATGGGGTCAGCAGTTAATCCAAACATAGAGCTTTGAGAAGGGCTCTGAGGATGCACAAGGCCCAGCAGCTCTTTCTTAGTTTAAGAAAGACTAAACAAACAAACAAAACTAGAGTACAGACAGATAACATTCTCCATAGTAAGGATAAGGACCCTAAGTTACAATCCCCAAATAAAAGGAAACAACAGAATCTCTGGAAGAGAGAAATGTGTAGGAGTGAAAATGTACTAAAACGTACCTCAACAGTCTATTAATCAATAAATAAATTAGTGCACCTTCCAGAAAAATGTAATTGCTACATCTCTGCTACATACATTCCTAATGTTCTACTTATGGATTTCTGAATCACAGATTCAGTGGGTGTCTTTATGAATGTACCTAATAGTCTCACCTCGGATGGCACAGCATATAACAAAGAGGACAATGAAAATCTTTAGCCTGATAATGAACAGACTAGAACTTTATAAATCTTCCTGTCTCAGTTTACCCATCTGTAAAATAAGAAAACAATTCCTTCTAATATGTAAAGTAATAAAATGAGATTAGTATAATGAAACAAACAAAAGGGATCCAAGTAAACAGTCCATATACAACACAGAAATATTATTAATAATTGGTTTGGGTTGAAGTTCAGTTTTTGTCCAAATAAGTGCCAAGTTTTCTAGAGAACATATCTCAGGGGTCAAAGCAAAGTAACACTTCTGTCACTGCTTCCAGGTCGCAAAGCCCCCACGTGGTTTCATCTCTTAACTGATGATTTACAGTGGCCTTCCCCCTTTGGGGTCATTAATCTTACCAAAAAAGATCTCACCTTTGGCCAGACATTTATAGCCATCCATCTACGAAGCAAAGATCTTTACTGAAAAATAGCTTTATTCTATCTAATCAAAAACACTGCACACCTATTATATGTAAGGTATGATGACAGAAGCTGAAGTCAAAATGAGAGCAATAAAAACAACAATTCAAACATAAATGCTCTGCCCTGAAGATGCACACAGCACATTGAATGGAAAAAGTCATGTAAACAAAAGTGTGCTCATTTAAAGTGTTTGAGGTGTTGCAATAAAGTCTGTAAAGAGGAGTTGGGGCTTAGAGGGAGGAGTAAGAAGATTCCGCAGGAGGTGGAAGGTACAGGAATGGTTCCACAGAGACAAGTGCCAGGAAACGAATCCTGTAATGAGCAGTTTTGTGTGGGCAAAGTGGGGTGAAGAGGGGTTACTGTATTTCAGACTGAGGAAGAAATGCAAAAACTTTTCTGTGGCTGAAAGTTAGCACACAGAGATGGAACTAGTTTACCTGAGCACCACTGACTCAACATGGGGTCTATAAGCTGGGAATTTTATACTCCCTAATGCTGACTTCAAAATGTTTTTATTTATGCTGTCCAAAAATAAATTAGACGCCTGTATACAAGCTCATTCTAAAACCCTGGGGCTCTGTTATCAGTTCCATTTGCATCATGACTTCCTCTGCTAACTACAAAGCAGGTCTGGCTTTAATTACTCAGGACAACACACGGGAGAACTCAAGAGAAATATTAAATGACATAATAAAAATTGTGAAAAATAATGTGAAGCATTAGCTCCCTTAACTGACTTAACTGAAAATCACTACTACCTCTTAATAAAGAGATAACCAGCCCTGTGTTCAACTGTACACATCTTAATATATTTTTTAGTCAGTAATCTAGTAATAATTTACTCAGGGATCTAGCCTTAAAAGGAAGTCACATATCTGCCCTTTTAAAATAACATCCTACTTAACACACATAATTTCCCATGTACCTTCACAATCAACCACTACTGACAAGCTAAATAATCAGCTACATTTAAACTTGTAACCTACCCAAACTGTTCTAATTTAACTCATAAGGGGCATTTAAAAACATCCTTTTTGCTCATTAGGGTCATGCTTAAACTTTACAGTGTACCAGAAACAATGATTATTAAAAAGTGGCTTGTTGGGTCCCATTCCCAGACATTCTGATTCAGGAGGTCTGGGATGGGACCTGGAAATTTTCATTTCTAACAAATTCCTAGTGTTGCTTATTGCTGATGATTAGGGAGCCCACACTTTGAAAACCAGTGTTCTAGAACAACCCAATTGCAAGCCAGTTCAGATCACCCACATACTGATTAATGCTCTGAGTAAACTATTTTTACAGAATCTTTACCTTACATTTGAAAAAAGGAAAGCAAATGGAATTCATGCTGAAGACAGCCTCTAAATAAATGTATATGTGATATAAGCATCAGGCTTCAAATTACCGGGTCAAGACAAGGTGGTATCACTTTGTGGAACTGAGAGTGAAACTAACCTACTGGTAGAGATTAGATAGATAAAAAGAGTGAGAGTTAAATTCAAATCTCTGCTTCACCTCTTCTTAGCTTTGTTCCTTCACTTATCACATGGGCCTCACAGAGTGAGGAAATAACACACAAAAGTCACTTTACATAGAAGGTACTCAATAAATGGTGGTTCCTCTCCCCTTTCTAAGCAAACAAGGGAAAGAACTGTCAACCCGAGTGTAATATATGCAAAGATGAAAGAGGAAGCCATATAATATAATGATTATATGCCTTTACACTATGTCAAAATAAAGGAGATGGGTCTCTTTAAAAAACATCTAGATTTAAAGTTCCCACCCATTATCTGGGCAACCTACTTTAATACACCACCTCACATAATCCTGAGCATCCCCCCCTCTAAGTTTGTTGTAAAGACATGACTGTTCTCCCACAGGCTCTCCACACTGCTCCTTCTACACACTCCTCATATTGGTGCCATCCCACTTTCCCTCTGCCCCTCATGTTAATATCCTCAGTGGTCATACCTGTGGCTCTCTGATGCTCGCTATCATTTTATCAGACAAAATGCCTCTGTTCTTCCTTTGAACAGAGGAATCATTCTCACATCATGCTCAGTATGTTCTAACAGTGAAGGACAGGCCCATGCCCTCGACAGTCCTGCACTGCTCTTGCTCTTCTCTCTACACCTCTTGATCTTTGGCTACTATTTTCATCATGCCATTATTTGTATGGGCAAAAGGTTTCCAGGTGCTCTCCATCCTACTATGTAAAACCCTAACTATATTCCCTAGATCAGTGCTACCAATGGAATTTCCTGCAATGATGGAAATACTCTGTTATCTGCATTGTCCTAGGGTAGCCACTAGCCAGGAACAGCAACTAAGCACATTGCAATGGAGGAACTACATTTTTTTAATTTTATTTCATTTTAATTAAATAGGCTAGTGACTACCACCATGAACAGAGCAACTCTATCTAAATAGTCTCATCTCCAAGTAGTCTCAGAGTGAACTGTCCTGTCCAGTCAAAACCAGATAGATCCCTCCTCACTCCTGATACAACACCAAGCCCATGCCTAACTTCAGACTGCTTCCTCCCCTCACTCTGCTCTTCTCTCTCTTCACAGCTTATCTCTCCAGGCCAGTAGAGCCTCCATCTCCTGCAGGCTTCCCAGTCATTTCTACCAATATGTCATTTCTCTCTCTGCTACGAACCCTCACTTCCTATGTAACTCATCCAGCTCCTGAACAGGCACCTCCTGTGCTGTCCTTTAAAACTCCTGCATCTGAGCCCATTATGGAATCTATTTTCTAGGATCAGACCCTCCATTTGTTTAACAGGTAGTTCTCAAATACTTACTGAATGAATTAAAAGTACAGAGAATTACATTTTGGTCTTTCTTAGACAGCAAGACTTCTCTTCGCTAGAAGCA